>DWCF01001297.1:0-31909 GCA_018230265.1 Delias oraia
ACATTCAGCTCATTCAACAAAATGCAGCTCGTTGAACGTCAAAATCAATCTACCACCGGTTTCTAGCTAAATCCACTGCGGAGAACCGGCGAAATAAACTCATAATAAAGTAATACTATAAATATAAAGATATACTATAAATATTTATTTATTTATTTATACTTACTTTTAAGTAATTATTTATTTATATATATAAATAAGTATAACTCATTATAAAGTAATAAGTTCTATTGTTCCGTATGTAGTAGCTAGTAAGCCGACGTCAGACAACACCTTGGCAGGCACTCTGACGAAATTGGAAGCGAAAATAAACAGAAAACTTCCGCTGCAGGATTATACCTGAGTAGTTGTATGCAAAAATGATTTCGCAAGATGCTAGAGCCACTTTGACGGTGTCATATTTCAAACTGCCCTGTCAACTATCAGATTTTATTCTCAGTATAAATATAAATTTCATAATTAAATTATAAACCTAAAAGTACACAATTAAAAATAAATCGAAAAAAAATTAACAGAATTTTAAAATATTTTAGTAACATATTTTATACCATAACACAAACATTAGGAAACATTTGAAAGACAGTTAAAAAAATTCTTATAATCGCAGGAAATAAAAAAATACAAATTATAAACAAAAAATTCTCTACTAATTTTCTAAAGTCTATTAATCTGGTTAAATGAGCCATTATTTAGTGTATATAAAACATACAGGAAATATGGTTACTGATTCATACTTGTTCGACGCAACAGTATGCTTCCGTAGCAAGTCAATCATCCGTTAATGCCTACGCTCAATAAATTCTCGAATTAAATATTTTAATAACCCAAATTTCAAACTAAAACTTCTGCTAACTGTGACATTTAAATGTAGGCCTCATTTGCTAAAGTATCCAAACCATCTGTGTGCCACGAACGTTTCAGAAGATTTATCATTTACACTGTGACAGAACTCAAGTTGGGTTTAATGCCGAAAATTCACATCCACTAACGCGGTATAATCTAATTCAAATAATTCACTGCATGGTTTTAGTTAAAATTCTAATTATATTTTAATAATTATATATAATATTTAGAATTATAAATTTAATTGCAGATTACGATCACTACATCACTGATATAATATCTAATCTTATCATATTTTGATTGCGTATTAAATTTTAATATTTTTGTATGAGTAAAATATATTACAATATCTATATTTCACCGAAACATATCATACTATATTATGAATATCTAGCGAAAACAGCTGAATTATTTTATAACACATATGCACCCGTGGAAAAACCATGCCGACAGCGTTAGTCATTTCTAAAAAAACCACTATCCGCTATATCACAAAAAAATATAATGCTATTTGAAAATTCATATACCCTTTTCATTTACAGTTTTGCTATTCTAAGCGTGTTTAGAACTGAAGTATGTTGAGTGTATGTTAATGTGTAAGTTTACAATTTTGCTTTAGAATTGCAGCTCTTAAACGAATTTTAAATTCTTATATAAAATAACTATGTTGAAGGGTTTTAAATTGTCATCAATTTTTTATTTTATTTGTTATTGAGTAAACAAAACATCACTTAACTAAGTCATATGTGTTTTTAATTGTTCATTATTATTAAGTTAATTCTAAAGTAACTCATAAAAACTTTATGCAAATAAGGGAAAATCCTCTAGTTAGTTTTCAAACTATAAGTTGGATATTTGGAAACTTTCCGACCCGTCCAAATGTGTTTTTGTAGAATTTTGCAACGTTTCATGATGTTGGCGGTTGCGTGAAAGTTGTTTTTGATTGATATTAATGATAATAAAATATGTTAAATTGATATTAAATTATCAAAAAAACTTATATAAAAGATGGATTTTGCTTGTAGTGATTTAGAACAACAGACAATAAAACACAACTGAGTTTCTCTGCAATAAGAGAAACGACATTTCATGTTTCCAATTACCACGTTGTTCCCAAATCACAATTTTTACAATCTCATTTCATCACAGACTACCATAACATAATATAAGAACATACATATATATAATATAAAAACATTATCTTTACACTTATATTAAGGGAAATGTATTAAGACGCGATGAAAGAATTGTATATATTATGTACACACAAACATAAACTATTCAAAATCATTGAATTTAAATTTATCATACCTATTAAAAAATACTTAATCTTACATGCTAAATACTGGAAGGTATAATACAGGTATTGAAAAAGAATCTTCTACGTTTAAATAGTTGGTAATTAAATTGGAAGAAATAGTGAATACTTGAGAGCAGTCCTTGTAAGATAAATGCTTTACCTTGTATTGAGCAATCCACTTTGGCACCGTTCTCTTACAATCGCAGCCTGGAGCGATTGCCAAGTGATCTAGTGGAATATACAGACCATTGTCGATTTTTTTGTTACTATAAATTCTATCCTGTAATACAAATTTACAATAAATATTATACAAGAAAATTTACGTAACTATGTCACATCAAATATAATTTTAATAATTTAGTACACAAATTGAGAATTTTAAAACAGATGTGTTAATTCCATGTTCAATCTCAGAGCAATATAAAATTTATTGAATAAATATTTATAATAAGTTATGTTATTAATTAAAAGCAAAAGCGATTGTAAAATAAATAATTCATAGATTATGTAAGCTTAGCGTAGAATTAAGATTAATAAAAGGTATTACGTCAAATTGCCAATGTGACCTCTATGACGGCAAAATCACTGAGTTTTCTCTCAACGGCCGTGACATTTCCGTGCATAAAGTGGACCTCATCTCATCCCTGAAGGGCCGTCATCCCGTGCCATATCTCGGCAACTTGGCTATGGGCAATTGTACTTAGTTCATTGCCCTCATAGGCATTTCTTTTTTACGGCTACAAGTCTCCACTTCTTAAATATTACTGAAATGTGAATGGAAATATTTATAAAAACAAACAAATACACATTCTAACTTGTTTAAAAAGACAGTCGAAATTATTTGAACAGCTATAAAAAACTAAAAGTAATTACGGTAGATGAACAACTAATTTATATATAAAATTATAAATTGTAAATAATTATTAATTATTAATATAAATAAAATGCAGAAAAAAATTATACTAATTTATTAATAATAAATATATATTATTTTAATTACTTAAAATATTAAAAGTTAAAAAAAATTGTTACAAAAAATTTCTTTAACACCTTTGTGTATCATTAGTTTTTAAGCATCTGTGTACTCATTTATAAGAATCGATATATTTTAGGCATAACAATTTTGGCTTTAGTACACTTTTTAATTCAAATAAACAATTAATGCAACCCTAACATTCCCTCCAAATTTATAACCCGACAAAGACACAAATTAACAACACGTTAAAACGTCCACATTAAAAAAACCACCCCTATGACGTTAAAGTTATATGCGAGCCAAATATACGTCGTATATAAGAATGTAAATTCAGCCCTGAAACATTTAGACCACGTAGGGACCCCGGGGGTAGACCGGACCCTCGTGTGTGGAATGCGTTAAATACTGAACCGGCAGTGTTTGTTTTCTGAAATTGACGATGGAGGCGGTTAGTTTTCTTTGAATAGATCCGCTAGTTTCGTATTATAGTCGTTTAGGAGGGGTCTTATGTTTTGTGATGTTAGGGTGGGTACAGGCGCCATGCTAATTTAGTCTTGTCTACGAATGTTATCTATCATCAATTTATATTATATCATTAAATATAAGCTTTGAGAGCTTTATAGCTTAATGGTTTTAAAAGTAAACCATGAAGCGAAACGTATCGAGTGCGAATTCCGGTCTGCACAATTATAATTTATAATTTATTCGGTCTCTGGATAGGCTTAACAGTCGTCGGGCGAATCTTAATACTGTCGCACCCGTGGGAGAGCCATGCTGAAGCATATGCTGGCACAATAATTGGACGGCTCGCCCGAAGTGATACCACGGGTTCACAGAATGAAATGTATGGTACATCGTGAAATGGTACTCGTACTGTGCTTTGTAGAGTGAGTGAGGATATCGGAGGCACTTACAAGTGCCGCTTAAGTGGCGTGAAAAGCCGGCAACACAACCAATGCGTGGACTGCGGCGCGGTTGTTCATGGGCGGCGGTGTTCTCCTACCATATTAGACCCGCCTGCTTCGTTGTTCGCTAAAGCATAAAAAATATATATATGGTACTTACATATAAGGTATTATATGTAAGTACTCAAACGACGAATTATACCGCGCATTCAAATAAATATTTACTATGGCTTTTATATTATTATTTGTGATTACGACTGATATAAAAATGGAAAATAAAAAATGACTTTTTATTTCCCAACAATCAAATGAATGAACTTACTGAGTTCAATTAAATAAACAAGCATTTCTTCTAAAAAAAAATACTCACGGCATTATATTTTATAAAACGTCCCAAGCTTTGTATCAAATCCAATTTATTCGAACGACAGTCTCGTAATCTCAACAATGTTGACAAATATACTAGTCGCACCGCCTCTTCGGTGTTCGATCTTTTTCGAAGACAACAATACAATATTTTATTCGATTACCAAAACAGGAACAATACAATTGTAATAAATTAGCGTCGATTCACGAGGCGAGTCCGTTTCCAATTTACGTAGAATGTTATGAGAATAAACGAATCAGCAAGAAAGGATACTTTGGAAATTTAAGCATTAATAAATTATAATTGGTAGAAATATAATTTATTATAAATACATTGTAAATAATCTTAATGACATTATACTGCAGCTTTATATTCTTCATGAAATTAGATTAAACAGATAAAATAAGTGTTTATATGAAGCGAGAGGTATCGGGTTCGAATCTTGGTCTGGACAATTATTATTTATTCGGTCTCTGGAAGGGCTTGATAGTGGCCGGACAAGTGTCTTAATACTATCGTGTATCTAACCCCGTAAATATAATACCCGTGGGAGAGCCATGCTAGAGCATATGCTGACGCATTATTGGGCCGGCTCATCCGAAGTGATACCACGGGCTCAAAGAATACTCAGCGTGAAAGCGTGATTGCAGAGTGAGTGAGGATATCGGAGGTCTTTAAAAAGTGCCGCTTAAGCGGCGTAAAAACCGGCAACACAAAAAATATACGAACAAGTATTTGAGAATACTCATATGTAACTACAAACTGTACGATTAGTTTCTACGAACTCGACTAAGAAATTCTCACAAAGAATATATTGAAAAGCACTCCGTTATTCAAAAGTAACACAGCATTTCCATTACACGGACCGATACGGGCGCAAGTTTTTCTCAACCTATTCTGATTTTCAACAATCTCATCAAATCACGGGTGTCGAAAGGGACCTGATTGAATTGAAACCTTCTACCTGCTGTATTTCTTTTCCTGCTCCGCAAATCCAACTTTTACCCACCTTTAAAAGTGTTTTAATCTGATTTTAGCTATGACTGAATGAACTGATAGGTCACTGTTTGATTGCCATTGAGTTTTACTATCACACACGGAATTTGACGTCTAAAACTATCAGAAATCATCAATATTTTAATTTTTAATGGTTATAATATAATAATATATATATATATAATATATATATAAAATAATATATATATTAATCTAAGAAACGGTCTAAATTCATTTTTCATACGTTATATGGATTGTTCACCCCAAATATTTTTAATGCGGCATATAAATACATAGATGTCTACATTTTCACATTTCCCCTATTTTTAAAAGCAAAAGTAATAGTATTTAATTAAATAATATGCCAAGACAACAGTCGCTGGGTTTAATTATAATAAAGCCTTTTATTACGAAAAAAATATACAACAATTTTTTCAAATAATATGTTACAATATTTATCTGACTTTGGCGTGCCTTCAGGCAAGGGCATCCTTCAACAATTTAACAATTTCCACAGTTACCTGTCCTTCCCTGCGATCAGCTTGTATTCATTTATTAAATTTATCCCTGGTTAATTATATAAAACTGCTAATTTTATTACCTTTCCACTACTCTGTATGCCTTTCATAACGATGAAGAAGACGATGATCCAAGCGAGCAAAAGGTACAGGACAATCCACCAGCGAGGTACTCCTGGTTCTGCAATGCTTGGCGCCGCATCCAGAGCCTCCCTGTACCAGTAGTAGACCGTGGCTGATGTCTTGGAGCACTCCTCTTCAGCAGTCCCATTGTCTTGAGGGCAGTGGGCCCACGGTAAGGAATCCGCGCTTAGCTGAAATTATTAGAATTTCTTAACTAATAACTCATACAAATTGTCCGTGGGAGAGACATGCATATGATAACGCAATACGCATTGAGTCGATACGTCAGAACTTATACCACGGGCAGATAATACCAGCGGGAAATAGTACTTGTACTGTGTTACATTGGATAAAGATATCGGAGGCCCGTGAAATTATATAATTATAGAAATTTACCGCCACTTAAAAGCCGGAAACAAAATCAAAGCTCGAACTTTAACACGGTTGTCCATGGGCAGGGTTGTTTCTTTAATATCTTAATTTACCACTGCATTTACATTGTTTCTGACTCAGAAGTCAAACATGTTAGGTATGATAAAACAAATATTTCTTTATAAAGTGTGCTTTCTTATTGCAGTTTATAAAATTTGTAAATAAAACCTATTTAAATTCATAATGAAATATTTTCATACATAAAAATGTATGTATAATGTTATTATATCTTTATATCTACCAGTTATGGACTTGTCAACTCTAAGAAGAACTGGCAAAAACTTAACTTTTTAGTAGTGTTTTTTTAAATTATTTTTTTGCTTCTTTTGCTCCATTAGATAACTCATGCTTCTTATTGTATAAGTTTACGAGGCAGTAGTTTATAGATAGAAATCTCACCCGAATACTGTTGAACAGATAGAAGAACACCCATGTGATGATAACATTGTAGTACAATGCGACAAAGAGGGTGACGACACAGCTTGAGATCCCAATACCACCGAGCCAGGGGTGTATTGTGTTCCATACTCCGAGAGAGCCGAGTCTCATCTTTTGGCCAATCGCCATCTCAATCAGGAACAAGGGAATTCCTTCAAGCACCAACATGATGAGAAACGGAATCAGAAACGCACCTGTAACAAAGTTTTTTCGTTATAGCAAAGCTAAAAAAACCTAACTAAACTTACTATAAAACTTAACTGTGATTGCCAACCCTCGCCAAGCGTGGCGATTATGGCAAATTTAATGCGAGGTTTAAGTCTAGCAGTGGACGTCCTATGGCTGAAATTATGATGATGATGATAGGTATATCTATCTAATATTACAAAGAGGTAAAGGTTATTGGTGAACTTTTAAAGGGTACTCTGGATCTACCAAAACCAATCTTGTAAGTTCTTTCACTAATTGAAAGCAGTTAGCGCCTATCCCTATTGCGTAAATCTAAAATGAGTCATATAAAATGACAGGCTTCAACGAGACTCCCAAAATGAATTATCATTTTTATTGAAAATGCTACGTATGAATAGTTATAAGTTTTTCATGTCCTTAATTCATGAGGCTAGTTCATTTGTTTATATTTTTTAATGGAAATGGTGGCAAATATGAAAGTGGCTCACCTCAATCGATTCTTGCAGAGCCTGTGGTACGGTATAGGTTTTTAATGCTTATGCGTATGCTTTTTTTTGAAGATGTTCAAGTCGCATTTATGAAACTATCTCTGAAGGTGGAAACATCTTCACAATGGTATAGCGTGGCACAAAGTCTTAGAAAACTCTCAGTTATGGAACGATAAACATACTGGTGATACGGATGAAACTTTGTATTCTTCCTTTATGTTCGATAAATATATTTTAAATAATTATACATATATTTTATGATGTAACATAAAAGTACAAATAATATAATATTTTGTAATAGTGGTATTTTATTAGTTTATTTGGTAAAAATTGTTGGGGTAAATTTTAAGTATCATAAAATATACTTTTCAAAATTATTTTAGAGACATATTTTCATGATCATAATATGTAAGATTTGTTCCATAATATCGTTAATATCTCGTATCCGCCTACGCCGTAGACAATGCGTCGTAGAGAATCATAATACAAAGCATGCTACGAATGCGTACTAAAATTTGCTTATATAACGTTTATGTAACGTAATGATATTCTTATAGCTCTCTTAGCTAATAATTTAATTAAACTAGCCATATAGATTGTGTCGAAGCAGTAATTAATAGAAACATAACGGAGCAGGTAGGTCTCCTATAAGGTAAGAGAACACCGCCGCCCAATACCAACAGCGCCACAAACGCACTTTGGTTAAGTGGTATTATTTCAAGGTCCTCCGATATACTGACCCGCTGTAGAACAGTACAAGTACCATTTTTGTATGGAAACGGTGGCAAACGAGCCGGACGCTTTTTATTTTTATTACCTTCAATTGTAGTATTAATTTTCACTTATTTTTCACTAATTATTACTTAGAAATATTAGCATAATAGAATTTTTTTAACATTTATTATTTTCGATTTTTCATCATTTCAGCCGTAGGACGTCCATTGCTGGATATAGACTTTCCCTTCAATGGGGGTATTTGATATAATCGCCACGCTTGACAGGCAGGTTGGCGATCGCAGTTAGGTTTTGCAGCACGCGGAGGAAGCTGCTGCCCGCCCTCCAATTTGTTCCTTAGTCGCGTGTTACGACACCTACGGGGTGATATGGGAAAACTCAATTCTAAGCCGTCGCTTCACGGCAGGTTTTTAATGTGAATATAATATTGAAATAATAAAATATAATTGAATTTATTCTTTAAAATTAATTTTTTATCGTTGTCAGACATATCTTATATGACGATAAAATATCAGCACGGTATACAACACATTCAACATAGTCGAACGCATACTTTAAATTACATGAAGTCTAATTGCACTAACAGTATAAATCGGTCGATTACATGACTGCTGACTGACACAATATATATTTTTTTCATTAAACTAATGTAGGAAGTCATATTTACGAGTAATAGTACGCACAATATTTTCTTAAGTAAAATTTTATTGTGTTTTTACAATAATTTTGCAATGTTTGTTTTTGTATGACCAATATTTATTATAAGGTTCCATTAGAGCGGTGATAGTAAAGTGTAGAATCTTATCTTTAAAAAATTTCTAAGTTTAAAATGAAAATGATTTGTATTTATTATATTAATTATTGAGTGTAATATAATAAATAGCAATTAAACAGGCTATAATTTTCCGGCAACTCACCCACGGTTCTGCATGGGCTAGGGTGTCCACGCGCGGACAACGGCTTATTCTAGCTGCTCACCTACTCGTCTACTACCGTTTCCATAAAAAAAAGTAATAAAAGTGTACGAAATAGTCTGAATTGGTTGCCAATTTAAAAAAAAATGTTGTTATATTTTGGCTCTTTGGTTAGTAAGTATGCCGACCTTTCAGTTAGCCTATTAAAAGTTCATAACATTTTCAAAAATTCCACTTCAAATTGTTGATTTTAATTCATATTCATAGTTTATAAACTGAGTTTAAATAAACTTATTAGTGCAACCATACTGTGCACCACAGAAAATTGTATAAATTAACAAGTTTTATCGGTAATTATTAACTTCGACAATGACTTATAATTATTTAAATTGTATTTGTTTCTTCTTTTTAATCCTAACAGAACCGGGACATGCTTATACGGGTAAGTTGCTATTTCTTTAATTTTTATGTAACTTATTGGTTAAAAATTTGTGTTGAATTTAAAAATTTCGAATTATGGTGGCCTTCTTGGATCCCTTAGGTATCCGTAATAGTGCCCACCTCTCGGTGGGCCATAGGCTCGCCCCAAAAGTCTGCGAGAAGCTGTAGAGGTCTTATGCCGACAGCGATTGTCATTACAAAAAAAAACCGGTGCCCAATGGAAAAGGGGTCTCAGACAATACGCTTTAACAGGATATTTTCTAATCATTAAATTTACAGTATCTTGTTTACATCGGAGCGGAATTAATCTTAAAAATAATGTAAAAAAGAGTGAAGTATAGATAAAAACCTAGAGGACGCATCGAACTCTACATGTATTTTTAGGGATTGGTCAAGGATAGATTATTATTAATCTGTGACATATTCTGTGAATTTGTCATAGCTTTTTCTAATATAGATTTTTTCCTAAAAGAAAATACATTTTTTTTAAATTAGAATTTACAATTACTTTTAAACGCGTTGATTCTACTACCAAATTTGAGAAGAACCGGCGAAACAAATACAGTGCAACTGTTTAAGCCATTTCATTTTATTATAATTTTTTAAAATAATTTCTTGAATATTCCTGGAGCTGTGTATTCGCTCTATTCCTTGTAATTGAATTTTTTCGTTATTTTACAATTCAGGTTTTGAAATCGTCGGCGGCGATCCAGTTACGATAGAGGAGGTACCGTTTTTCGCAATATACAAAGAAAAAGATAAAATGGAGGGTTGTGGTGCCACCATTGTGTCCGACAGATTTCTGATCTCAGCCGAACATTGTTATGCGAGTATGAAAGGAAGGTACGGTTTTGCTGTTTCAATGCTACAGGTCAAATTATTGACACTCCATATATAAACTTAAAAGTATATCTTAAATATTGACACTCTTTCGCTGATATGAATTTTTTGTCGCAAAAACTCTGTCTAAATTCTGTCAGCCGAGAGAGATCATAAAGCCAAATCAAATCTCCTACTAGTAATACCTTGGTATGCCTTTTATCGGATCCGATGAACCCACAGCAGTCCAAGGACACGGTAAACACAGAAAAATCCATAGACTAAAACATAACTATCTATATTTGTGGTCAGGTAAAAGTTGCCTATATGCTAATAATTGTTAATATATAACTTGCAGAAAGACTAAATTGTGTCTCTGTAAAATTGAGAGAAATAATATTCCAAGTCCACTACTTCAGGCGCATTGATGATGCCATCTATTTCTTACAAAATTAGTAAAAATATACACTTAATATACGATTTTAAATCATCAATTTTATCCGGCAAACAGAAACTAAAAAAAAGCTATACAATTCAACAATCAACATTCCGTTATAAAATAAATAATTCGTAAGAGGAACGTTTGATCAACATTTACCAACCTAGGTCTGCTGCCCTTACCATTTCATAGGACATTTTATTCCTACAGACCTACAGTGGCAGTTGTCGGCACAGATAAAATAGGTGAAGGTGAGATATACGACATTGCCGAATCTTACCCATACAACACCGTATCATCTGACATGGACGGCGACATTGTGCTACTAAAGTTAGCAAAGGCTCTAGTGTTCAGTAGCAAAGTGCAGCCAATCCAACTGGCCGAGCCTAATATGGACATTGCGGATGGATCTATCTTTAGAGTCATGGGATTTGGATACACCGCCCCAACTGAAGTACGTAGAATTCTTTATTAGGTACACGGACACCTATAGGGTATCTCTTTATTGCTACTATGATTCAATTTATTCGGTCTTTGGAAGAGCTTGACAGGGACCGAGCGAGTGTTTTAACACTGTCACACCAGCGAAGAGCCATACTGAAGCATATACTACAGCACTAATTGAGCCGACTCGTCTGAAGTGATACCACGGGCTCACAGAATACAAACGGAAGTTGTACTTGTGTTTCGCTAAGTGAGTAAAGATATCACAGGCCCTTGAAAATGCCACTTAAGTGGCGTCATAAGCCAGAATCACGATTAAAACGCAGACTGAGTCGCGGTTGTTCATGGACGGCGGTGTTCTGTGACGATATAGAAGACCCACCTGTTCCTTTCTACGCTATACCAAAATAACCCTGATGTTGACCACGATCCTCAGACACGAGGGCACGCGGTCCGATCAGAGAGAGAAAATTCATAACAGTCGGGTATAATCTATAGTCTTTATATCTTTACAGCTGTATGTTTTATAATTTTTAGAATGCTAAAACTGATGTGCTTTTGCAAGTGAATGTGCCGTATGTTAAAAATGAGGATTGTCAAAAATATTACAGAGTACCTATTACACCTAGAATGATATGTGCGGGTGATTTGAATAAGGGATCGTGTAATGTGAGTAGAAATATTAACTAAGAGTTTTTTTTATAAGTTATATACATAATTCTTCCGTACGTGACTGACAGTGAGCTCATCCTTAACGGCTAAGCCGTTTTGAATCATTTTTAATGTGTTCAAGTTGATTCTAGAATAAATTAGTCCGGTAGGTGGCGCTGAAGTGGGTATCAAATAAACTGCTGAATCAACTTGAATAAATTTTTATGTTTGCAATTATGAATTTATTTCGGCCGGGCGTACGTCTTAAAACTGTCCTGGGAAATCTATGCTGAGACATATGCTAACGCATCAATTGATCTGGCTAATCCCAAGTGATACTACGGGCTCACAGGATACCAGCATGACACAGTGCTTTAACTAATAGGTCTGTCAGAGAGGCTCATTCAAAGTAAAATTTATGGACAATGGCCAGAAATAGTCATCTAAATGAATGAATGATTGAGTTTTGTTTTGGTTTTCATTGTGTTTACTTATATGGACCATTAGGTCTTATATAAAGTGTAAATGAATAAATTATACTGTCTAAGGATATCGGAAATCCTTGAAATTTAAACAAATCGGAACTATTAAAGCGTTGTAGAGCCGGCAATGTGCATGCTGTAGCATCCCTTACCATGGCGAAGACTAGCGTGCTCCATGGCGTTGGCCGGTATAAGTACTGTATTTTTAGAAAATATATATTTTTTAAAAATATACGTTACGCTTTATCTTTACGTATATTTTTTGATATATGTAGATTTCAATTCACTGTTAATAATCCGATTTTTTTACAGTAATTTATATGTTTATTGTTCATCATCATCATTTCAGCCTTAAGACGTTCACTGCTGGACATAGGCCTTCCCCTTTGGAGGGGAGTTTGCCATAATCGCCACGCTTGGCAGGCGTGTTGGCGATTGCAATTCAGTTATATAGTCCGCGGAGGACGCTGCTGCCCGCCCTCCGGTATTCAACCTCCGGTATTATTGTTCATATGTGGTAATGATTACAGGGTGACAGCGGTGGTCCACTCATATTCCAGAATAAACATATTGGCATTGTCTCGTTTGGCGGTCCTGATTGCTCTACACATGGTTCTCCAACAGTCTTCGCAAAGATCTCAGCCCTACGTGATTTCATAGACAAATATGTTGCGAAATAAAGGATACTAAAATTGTATGTACAAAATCAATGATTTTAATAAATATATTATAATCACCACAAGTGGATTCTCATTTAAAAAGACACATAAATTAATTTAAAATCAGTTTTGTAATTATTACAAGTGTTTTTAATAATACCTAAACTAAATTTCTAATTATAGTACTCGAAAATCATTACTAAACTCATAACATGAAAATCTTCCAAAGCTAACTAAAAGATCGGATAGGTTGAATACTCAAACGGACAGAGATTCTGTCTTGTTCTCGCTACGAGTAAGGCATTTTATAATCTTTATATCACTCCCACTTTTCTTAACATTTCTCTGGGTGAAGAAATAACAATATATTAATATTGGGATAGTATTGGAGTATATTCACTTTATAAGAAAAAGTAATATAAACAATGTTTTACTACTTGAAATCAGTAATGTAAAATGAGCACGTTAATTGGAACATGATGTGAAAAATGCAACTTACCCCCGCCATTTTGTTGACACAAATAAGGAAAACGCCAAATGTTGCCGAGACCCACAGAGTATCCTATGATTGAAAGGAAAAACTGTAGTTTCCCGGACCAAGCCGCTCTGTCATCTTCAGCGGTGTCGCGTTGTAGCGAGTTCCTTGATCCTTGTAGAACTATGGTAACCCCGTGGGGTCGTTCACTACCATCGGCCCTTGTATTCAATGGCGCCAACTCATGGCCGTTTCTAGGCCCGATTGGCTCAGCTTTAGCCGACATTTTGTTTATAATTCACAAATCGTAATAGTCCTAAGCAAGTAATGCAGATATTGTCTTAAATATGTGCAAAAATCAAATCGATTTCAATTTAACGAGATTCTTGGAATGATAATCGTTACCTATGAATATGTTCATAATATTTTATATCCTGTATTATGTAATTGTAATACCGAATAGCGTCTTTTTTGATGAACTCTATTACTTTAACGTATGTTCTTGTCCTCTCCAGCAATTTTAATCGCAGTTTTAGTGAGTCTAATACGTTTGATGCCTCTCTGTGCATATAGGTTAGGTTTTATTACAGATACGTTAATTGAACCACAGATTAAACATGTTGCACTAAAACGACAATATTGTTAGCACATGCGTTTATACTCTATTGTCGTTGCCGCCATTGTTTCACAGTTGAAATCGCCTCTTTATCTGGAACAAAAAAAAAACAATTTTTTTAATAATGCAAGGATTTTTATACAAAGTATTCATTGAAAGAGATTTATTCAAAACTAGTGGACCCGGCATACGTCGTCCTGCCCGGGACGCAATCTAGCGGGTTCAATGAAGATATCACTCACGCAGCATACACCCGATTAATTACCAGCATGAGCTGATCCCTATTTCATATGGACAACGATAACACAGAGAGGTCATATTCAGCTTGACGTTTCTATTTCCAAAATTATGTATTATTCTATGATCAGCTATCATCAGCAGCTATCTACCATGAAAGTCCCGTTCAAATCGGTCCAGCCGTTCTAGTGATTGGCCGGAATAAACAGACAGACACTTGTACTGTACTTGAGTGAGGATCTCACTCACTTTGTGAAACACACTACAAGTCTACTGGCTATCAGAGGCCCTTTAAAGTGCCGCTTGAGCGGCGTAAAAAGCCAACGACTGACTGGATTGTGGCGCGCTTGTCCATTGGCGGCGGTGTTCTCTTACTATATAGGAGACCCACCTGCTCCGTTGTCCGTTATGGAATAAAAAAATAATAATAAAAAGTATGAAGAATGTACGTGAATGTTCACCCAATATTAAAGTCCCAATCCAATGTTAAAGTACTTAGAACAGCTTATAATGTAGGTCAAATCTTTCATCTTTATGGTATAATTTGTAAAAACAGTTTTGGCAAAGCGCCAATCTTCCGTAGTTTATCTATGATGATAAAGATTTCACTGAGATTCAATTTGGCTATGAAATGTAAACATTTCTAGTGTAAAACAATAAATAAATATAATTTGTATCAGTGATGATATTTTCGTGTTTATTTTTTCTGTTATTATTTTAATTGAATTTCAAAGAAGAAAATTCGAAGTGGCTATTCCAGGCGGGAAACCCGTATTCGCTCGTAGAAGAGCCTTGCTGAAGTATATGCTATCACACTAATTGCGCACTAATTGTCCGAAATGATTTAGAGCTCACAGAATACTCAGATTGAAACAGTAGTTATACTTGAAACGGTACTTTCCTTCTCTTCTCTTCGTCCTTAAAAAAGCCGCTTAGCGGCGTAAAAAGCCGGCAACACAAAGCGCGGACTGTGGCGCGGTTGTCTAAGGGCGGAGATGTTTTCTTACCATATAGGAGAACCACCTGCTTCGTTATCCGCTATACCATAAATTCAATAGACTTGTACGATATTTAATTAAAAATCACAAGTATTAGTATAACCTAAGTGTGCCAAATATCAAATCGAATGTGATTCGTCAAACGATAAGGTAATAATATTTATAATTTTCATCTTTATATAATAAATGTTGAGGTCTGAGAGTAACTGGGGTGTGTACATTTGTGTCAAGGACACACGAAACCATTGTGGGTTCCCCTTCCTCGTAAACTGGTCTAAGTGAAATACGCGCAGAAAGCATTCACGTGCTCTCATTCAAATATTGTCCCTATATTTGATTTCAACGTCAATATTCAGAAAAAAAATCAATAATCTAATAAATAATTTTTTTTTATGGAAACCGTGGCAAACGAGCATGAAGCTCATCTAGGATAAGCTGTCCTTCGCCCATGGACACCATCCCTTGGCGGGATACGGGCGCGTGGCTGGGATTTAAAGGTTTTGTTTTCTTTATATAATTCATATTGATATTATATATCCAATTATGATTTGTGATGAGCCATTTCAATTTTTTAATATTTATGTTATATAACAATTATTTTGTGCCTTTTTTGTTTTAAATAATTTTTTTTACAAATTTCACTCATGAATAAACTTGTGTCACAGCGTTTATAACATAGCTAATTTTTATGTAAATTGAATATCCTGTTTTCTGTATCGGATAGTAAATAATCTTTTCTATTTTTTAATGGTACAGCAGAAAACGGGCAACAATTCGCGTATTGGATGTATTCCGGCTTTTTACGCCGCTTAAGAGACATTTTTAAGGGACTCCAATATCCTAACTCGCTAAGCGAAACACAGTAGAGGTACCGTTTCAATTACCACAAACAACCATTTCTCGCCAAGCATTCATGAATAAAATATAATACAATTTAATATGGTTAACATATAAGAATTTCTTGCTATAAGCAATTCCCTGAGGTCACGGAACGAATTTCAGCGCCTGAAAATGCGACGAGATATCGATCTGATGACCTACTGAGAGATATTACAAAATTTATTTTAGGCTTTACTTCCCCTTTTATCACAGACTGGTATATTGAAATAAATTGTCCTATTTCAATGAGATGTTTATTGATTTTATTTATAGTGGAAGATGGAGGTGGGTCTCCTATATGGTAAGAGAACACCGCCGCCCATGAACAACCGCGCCATTGTCCACGCTTGGTTGTGTTGCCACTGGCTCACAGAATACTCAGCGTAAAGAGTACTTGTACTATGTTTCGCAGATTGAGTGAGGATATCGGAGGCTCTTAAAAATGTCGCTTAAGTGGCATAAAAAAGTCGCCAACACAAACAAGTGGCACGTTTGTCCATCGGCGGCGGTATTCTCTTACCATATAGGAGACCCACTTGCTCTGTTGTCCACTATACTATAAAAATCAACCCAAAAAATTCCAAACAAATATTTACTGTTTGGTACGGAAAACATATTAATATTTTTTGGGCTGGACCATTTATTACTAAGGATATAAAATTTACGTACAATTTAATTTTGTTATAAACCCTGATACGTGAATTTTATTTATTGGGTAAACATAAAAGGTTTTTTAAATTTAGACAAAAAAGATATATAATATTATATAATAATCTAATTATTTAAAAACTCATAAAGCTCAAAAAATTAAATTTGTAAATGTAAGTAATAGAAATAATTATATAAAGAAAACAAAACTTTTAAAGGGCAGCCACGCGCCTGCAGCCTTCCAAGAGCTAGGGGTGTCCATGGGCGGAGAACCGCTTATCCAAGATGAGCCTTCTTGTCGTTTGCCACCGTTTCCATAAAAGAAAACAATTAGAATAATATATATTACATTATTCATATAAAATTATTATTCAAATAAAATATATTATTCATATTCATTCAGAACGAAATATTTATCACCATTGATGAATCTTTTTAAATTAAAACAATGGATTCATAACTTTTAAGTAAACAATAAAAATATTAAATGCTAACACAACATAAACAAGGAAATAATTAGAAAATAAAAGCTTTACTAAGAATCACCTGCCTATGTCCTTCAATTTTGTAAATAACTTGATGGAATCTTAAAATTAATCAATTTTAATTTTATAAAACAAATAGGATATTTTTTGCGATATTATGCCAAGGACAAATCCTGAATTGTCACGAGATACACATGGCAATCTAGGATTCTGACCTTTCCCATCCAACGGACTCTTTTAAACACATCAATAAAATCTCCTTGGAAAATTCTTTATACGCTAACAAACCTTTTGACAATTAACCAATATCCAAATTTAAATGTAGAATGTGTAAAAGATGTGAATTTTGTTCTAATTAAGAAAACAGAAGCTAAAATTTTCTATGCAGTTGCTATAATCTATATGATTTACGTAATTAAAATGATTAATTGTTTATAGATTTTCAAGGATTTGTATGTTTCTAATTATTTTCAACATTTAAACTATTCTTGGTATTTACTGATTCGCAATTAGTATGACATAATTTAAAATTGGCCTTAAAAACAGTAAAAAATATTCAATCCGAAGTTATTTATAATTTTACCGCACATCGTCAGACAATAATTGGTAATAATTTCCATAAATTTTGATAAGAAACGAAGTTGAATAATGGCGAAGTGATGTAATTTTTCTATCAAAATCTTACAGTTAATACCCGATTCCAACTTCTATTGATTTATATAATAACTTTCAACCATTCATTTGTCCACCTTAAGTACATCTTTCATAATATTTTTAAAGTTATCCAAAAATGGGAGTAGGTACCTGAAGAAATTCTTTACTAGAAGCTGTATTAATCACTGTACCATTCACTGCGATTTTAATCGAAATTATTTTCAACTTTACGAACGCGGTACTTCCGCAACGGGCGTCCCACACACACTGACGACTTTTCTGCAGTGCTAGGGACGTTTTACCCATCGATAGTTTTTTTTATCGATATTATTGAGCAATTTTAAATTACAGAAGTATATTTTCATGGATATTCTAATTTTTATGTCGTCCTATTTATTGGTAATCAATTTTTAATAAATAACAATACTAAAAGCGAAAAATTTTTGATGAAAGTTTTTATAATATAAAAACGTGATCTATAGGATAAACACTCCATTGATCATGGGCACCAGTAGCCCCAGGTAGGCTGCAGCAGCGATCCGTTCTTTAAAAGTTAAATACGCTGTTCTTTTGAAGTTCTCTAAGTGATTCGGAAATATCTCTACACTCATCTGATTTCATAGAAGCTTGCTACGCTGCACACTTTGCCTTAAAAAGCCAAGTCAAACATTATTTGGTAATTGTAGCTGAAATTTTAATTGAAAACAAAATAAAACATACTATAATCAGAACTATCAGATTGGTAGATTGCTGTGGCCATGCTGCCACAGATTCATTCATTAGTCTTATTACACTCAAATTTTGGAAGCTTCGTAGCTAAATATTTTTATAAGTCTACCGTGAAGCGAGTGTTATCAGGTACCAACGGTATTTAATTTCTAATTTATTCGGTCTTTGGAAAGGATTGACAGTGGCCGGGCGAGTGTCTTAATAGTGTCGCAACAGTGGGAGAGGAATGCTTATGCACTAATTGGGCTCGTCTGAAGTGATACCACGGACTCACAGAATAATTAGCATTAAATAGTACTTGTAGTGTTTCACTGAGCGAGTCAAGATATCCCAGGGCCTTAAAAATGTTTTAGTGGCGTAAAAAACCGTCAACACAAACATAGCGTGGATTGTGTCGCGATTGTCCACGGGCGTCGGTGTTCTCTTACCATATACAATACCTGCTCCTTTATCTGCTATACCATAAAAAAATATATTCGCCATTTGAAACTTCTTTATATCATATAGTCTATGATCAAGATAAAAATTAGATAATACAAATTTGAATTTGGTAGCTGTAGCAATATTTAACTTCCAATATGTGTATACAGTGGCCATCAATCAAAAAGTCGTCAGAATATAATTATAACCAAGAGATTACGACTTAATTGTCACGTCTTCTATCAGTTTGATTTTTTTCAGCTGATATCATTTGATGCGATTTACCCGGGAGAGACATTTTGGGACTAAATGGGCCGGCTTATCTGAAATGATACAACGGGCTCAGAGAACACTCTAATTGTGGTACTTGTACTGTGTTTCGCAGAGTGAGATATCAGGGGGCCTTAAAAGTGCCGCTGAAGTGACGTAAAAAAACCGGCAACACAACAAATGGCAGATTATGGCGCGGTTGTTGATGTACGACGGTGTTCTCTCTCTATATAGGAGACCCACCTGCTCCGTTGTCCGCTATAGAATAACAAAAAAAGAATTTAATAGTATCTGCATTTCATATGATTCATATGTAATACTTTAACCGTAACAAATTATGTTTCTTTGTTTTACATTTATACACGTTTCTTAAACTTAGCGATACAAAAGAGAGAACAATAGAAAATATTTGCTTAATACTAAAAATATTGTTAATTAAAAAAATAGGGATAGTAGTAGAAAGATATTGTTTGTAATTTTAAATATAGAATCATAGGATCCAAATATGTATAATAGGATCAAAATAGGATTGGTCCCTTAACATTTAAAAGTACCAAGACCTATCTAATATGCCCGTTAATATGCCTAATATCTAATAATCATCCGTGGGAGAGCCATGTTGACGCACAGGTTGGGCCGGCTCGTCCGAAGTGATATCACGGCTCACAGAATACTCAGCGTGAAACGGTACTATTTCGCAGAGTGAGTGAGGATATCGGAGGCCCTAAAAAGTTCCGCTTAAGCGGTGTAAAAAGCGAGCAACACAAGCAGGCGCGGACTGTTGCGCTGTTGGTGATGGGCGGCGGTGTTCTCTTACCATATAGGAGAACCTGCTCCTTTGTCCGCTATACTATAAAAAAATGCTCATAGTATTTAATAAAAATCAGTCGAGTCGATTCGGAGGATTTAGGCAACAATCACAACGACATGAGAATTTTATATATGATTTAATAACTCGGACGTCGGTCGCTCTGCGTAGTACGCCACTTACCGAGTTCGAGTTACGTAATTTTTATAACACAATACAATTATAAATAACGGCCTATGTGTTATTCCTATGTGTTAGCTATATTATTGCAAGGTTTCATAATATTTGCATGAAATTAATACAAACTATCCCTATGGACTAAGAATATTTTTGTAATATTTGACGAAAGGCATTTTTTGTCGCACCTGCCACTCTGTGAAATCAGCTGCCAGCAGAGATATTACCAAACCTATACGACTTGGAAACCCTGTAGGTCGGCGACAAAACCGCGGCATTGCAATGGCTAGCGGTGTCCATGGGCGGAGTACCACTTATCCTTCTGTTCATTTGCCACAATTTCCATTAAAAATTAACTTAAAAAAAAGACCCATTATATTTAGATACACAGTCTAAAACACAGCAAAAAATAAATAAAAATAAATAGGGTAGCTGGTACCCATCACTATTTCGCATGACGTCACAGCTTTCACTGGGGATGGGCATGCGCGAAAAGAACCACCACCATCTTGAATTCGTTCGGGAATTTTCGTCGCTGATCGGGTGTTCTCGTAAGGAGCAGACATCAATTTAGTGTAGCGATTTTTTATTTATTTTAAAAATATATTCAAATCCCCTATTATTTACATTAATATTTTAGGTTTTAAGTTCATTTATTATGACTATATGTAAGCTAGAATCTTTTTCGAGAGATTTGAGGAAGCTGAAACGCAGGCTTTGAGCTAACACTAGGGCTGGTGAGCTATTGATTTTTAGTCTTATTACACAACGTTGTAGAATATGCTGAGTCATTCATGCAAAAGTTTTAATCGCGTTTTATAATGAATGAAAATTATGTAATATAGTTACATATATAAATACAGAGGGTTGCTAAATTAATAGAGACATTCATGAAATATAGGTATTTGTTTAAAATTAATTATGTAGTTTATTTACCCGTGGGACAGCCACTCTGACGCACTAATTGGCCTGGCTCGTCCGAAGTGATACCACGGGCGCACAGAATACTCAGCGTGAAACGGTACTTGTACTGTGTTTCACAAAGTGAGTGAGGATATCGGACGATCTTAGACATTTCTAAGGTCCTCCGCTACTTAAGCATCGATTAAAATTCGACAACATAACCAATGCGTGGATTGTACGGTTGTCCATGGGCGGTGGTGTTCTCTTACCATATAGGAGACTCACCTGCTCCGTTGTCCGCTATACTATAAAAAAATAAACCAAAAAGTATTTATCTACGAATTTCGCAATTATTTTACACATTTGAAACTATTACATACCAACACATAAGTAACTGTACGTATTTAGACATTAATGTTGTATTACGGAATTAAATATATATTTTTAAGACCTATTGCTATAGAAGGCCAGTTTAGATTGATTTGGATCAAAATTCAGCGACGATCATTATTTTATATTTTTATATACAATGTTTTAAAGCTGAACAACTCAATAAATCATCATGAAATTTCGTAATAAATAATATTTAACATATAAGGGGGAGGCGACCTTATAAAGGTCGCCGGAAGACGCTGGATGCAGGTCACCTCCGACAGGTATTCATGAAAGTCAAAGGGAGAGGCCTATGTCCAGCAGTGGACGTCTTACAGCTGAAATGATGATGATGATGATGAATATTTATATGTTGATAGAAGAACCTCTTTTTGGTCTTTGTGAGACTCGTAAATAATTGATATTATAAGCCTACTGTGAGAGACATCAGGTTCCATACCCGGGGAATTTTAATTTTTTCGGTCTTTTACAGTGGTCAGCAATAAAACCAAAATGCGTACTGTGGCGCGGTTGTCCTCGGGCGGTGAGCATCTCTTACGATAAAAGAAACCACCTCTGTTTCCCAGTATACAGTAAAAATTTCTTTTCGCCGATCAATGTTAAGGGATACTTACGTAAACAAAAAGCCATCACAGCAAAACAACATTGATTTAAAATTGTTTCGTAAGCGGTCTTCAGCGCCTAACCACTTAAAAATAAATCGCGTGCAATGTTTCGCACTTCATACGGCTTCTTATGATGTTATAGAGTAATAATTGTACGTTATCTACAAATTGTATGAAAATTGACTCATTGTAAAGTATCTTATTCTAAAAAATGTATTTTCGAGGTCCTTATTAGATCCTTAACATATAAGGTATGTTTACTTTTTTATAGCAATGATAGCAAACGAGTTGGAGCACCTTGGATGCGAGGAAGTAGTTCTTCGCCCCTAACCCTTGCATGCCCACTGCTGCGTTGCTGGCATTTAAGGCATAGATATGGTTTTATTGTGAAGGTCCCTAAGTCGTATTGATTTGGATATACCTCTAAAGGAAGGCTGATTCCACAGAGTGTAGTGCGCGGCACAAAATACCTCAACGCCAATGAGGCAACGAATTTAATATTCCCGTTTAGATTTGTCACATCGAGAGTTGTTTAAATTTCAAATGGAAAAGCAATACACATCAAAAGTTACATACTACGCACAGGCTATATGGCGTCATTTTATAGACCCAATTAAAGTCTATTTTTGCGTCCCTAGTAAAGTAGCCTCGATTTATTTTTAGTAAGCACTGCCCACATCGAAAAGTTCATTAATTATAATTAGTGAACTAATTAAATAGCAGATAATTGACTATTAAACTAAAAACTTGCTAGCAACTAATTTCAAATAACAAAAAATATAGCTATTTTTGGTTTTTTGTTATAAGGATCTATGATATACGTAATTTCAATTCTACAGTTAAGTGTTGTGAAAATATAACATGTAATACTATGTAATAATTGTAAGGGAGATAAGCTATTGCAAATATTCATGAACAAATGCAATTATTTTTATTATATTGTTGATAAAATCTTCTTTCGGATTTTTTTTAAAAATTATTATCAATGTATGTTTTAATGGTATAGCGATTAAAATAAACATATAAAAACTTATTTCTGTCACATCAAATGTGTTCTGTGCAGTGATGTGATACTACAACGACGAACGCATGTTTGAATAATTATTCACCATTGAATGAGGAATGGGTCAAGTAGATGGCAGGGACTAACAATTATATAATAAAACGTCCTCAACCTTTATAATTGCTTGTTTTTAAATTAACTTTTGATTGGCGCCGTTTAAAAATAACTATTCAATGGGAAGGGTCTTTTGCTGACATAAATTTGGCTTCTATATTATTCACATACTCGAAATGAAATAATACATCGTTATGAAATTCAATTTGAAATGAAAGAGAAATTATATTGTTTGGTATATAATAAAAACTGTACAACTGTTATTTAAACAACTATACTTATGAAAAATAACTTACACATCAAACAAACTAACTTTTATTTAACTGAGCTTATTACAAACACTTGTGAATTGTCAAAACATCAAAATACATAATATCGTTACAAGTTACAATATTGGTACGCGGCGGTTGTAATGTAGATTCTACCGAGAAAAATTGTTGTTTCACAATCCGTGTAACATAAAAATGTAACGTAATACAAAATAGGAAATATCGGCACGAAAAGATCAATTGTCTGTAGCTTTTAAGTACTTTTTTTTCGGCTTTTTCTTTATGGTTTTGTCTTTGACTCAGTGGTACGCCCTGTTCATCGAAACAGATTTAATGTGATACCTGTATTACTTAAAAATATATGTAATATCAAATAATTCCAAAAATAAATATTTTATATGTTTAAGTAGAATAACCTTCAATCTAACATATTTACAAATGGTATACACATGTTGAAATAATCTGTATTTACATTTCATACGATATAAAAATTGATCGAAATTTTATGTTTGCCTAGCGCTTGTTGACCTTGTTTGGATTGGCTCAGGGCCAGAATTAAACTGAAAATCGATGTTCACGCTGAATCTATTTCCATTTCAGACCCTTACAGGGATGTATTGTAATTTTGGGTGGTGTTTTGTATTATTTCATTAATAAAATATCTATTTTTTATATAATTAAATAACCTGATCCATAATAATTATGTATTTTAAACAATATTCGTAAACTTTAATTCTATAATCTCTTACCGAATCAGATTCTTGGTTGAATAAAAGACAAAAATTCTAATATTTTTGTTTGAATTATAGGTTACTTATTACATTAATTGTGTAAAAACAATGCCTTTAAATTTAATTTGATATATAAAATAATCAAAATTGTCTCAAACCTAAAAATTGCTTAAACAGTCATTTATTTATATTTTATGTACACAAAAAGGTCAATATAGCAAGATACGAAATAGCAATGGCAACGGACAGCGTTATGCGAAATGTTCTAGAAGAAATATTTAATTACATTAAAAAATTGTATATAACCATGTATACATATAAGTCTCATAATAATAGATATTTAAATATCTAAATCTAGGAGATCAATGACGACGACAAGGTCTATATATTCGTAGTCAATGAGCAAAAAGGTCCGACCACAAATATTAAAACCTCATTTGACCATAACGTCATGAACTCTGTCACATTTCCTATGCGACGTTAACAAAAAGCAAATAAATATTGAAGAAAAATCTTACTGTGGATTTATTATTTAAGTTCATATTATATTCTTGTTCCATTATCTGCTGTTATGTAGTTAAATACTAAATATCATTATTTTGAAACTAGCTAAATTTTGGATCCCGAGTCACAGAAGCCAAAAAAAATAAGAAGAGGTGGATTTATATGGAATGGTTAAGTCATACCTGCAACTAGACGCAATTAATCTTTTTAACCCAATTAAGGTTGGTGATGTCATTTCCACAATATTAATTAGCACTCTAGGACGATACATTCCTTTAAGTTTCACCCACCACATGAACAATAAAATTATACCTATCAATAGCAATAAATCAAACACTATTTGATTTGAAAACGTCACGGTGAGAAGCAAGTTAAATGGAATTACATGGTTTTCTAAATAGGTAGAAAAGATTTTCATGTGTTTTTTTGCATTAAATCTAATTTGCTTTAATATCTACATCAGGGCTTCCCAATACTGACTCTATAGCGCCCTATATAATTATTTTACTTGCAACGCTCCCCTATAATCAAAACTACCTACCTACTGTACTGGAAATAAAAACAGTAGTAAATAGCTTAATATAAATATATCAGAAAAACTATAGAATATATTTAATATCTTTTATTACAAAATGCGTACTAAACAAAACAAGAATGTAAATCAAGAAACATATTAACGATCAATACACTTGTTTTTGAATAAAATAAAGAATACTAATGAGAAGGGTGTGCTTGCTTTTCTGAAATCGAATATCACATCACCTCGCGACGCCCTTAAGTTTCCGCCCCAGGGCGTCGCGTGGCACAGTTTGGTAAAGCTCTGATTTATATAATATTAATGAATTACGTATTTATTAACTCTAAAGTTAAGAAATACTAGCTGACCGGCAAATGTTATTTTTCAACATACATTCTGATAGATATGCTGTTCCGGAATTTTTATAAGCATTAACAATTTTTACAACTGTTCTCTAGAACCCAATCAAATATGTCGCATTGTTAAGATTAAGTAGCGATCGTAAAAAACTTCGTTCGATCGTTATTGAGTACTTTGCAAATCCGACTACCACAAAGGAAACTTAATTTTTTACGTAGTATACGTAATGTATACGAAGAATGGTGAAATTTCAAGATCAGTTTAGTAGATTCTGAGATTACCCATAACGTCACAAACACTAACTCAACCGTTTTATAATATTTGTATAGATTTGTTAAGGAAGAGTGTAGCTTCCTGGCACAGCATTTTGTTCTAGTACCTAGTATTACGCCGTCAATAAACTGATTACACGAGTTATATTTTAAAAAGGCTAGTTTTGTACAGTGAGTTCAGTCGTATATCTACATTAATATAAAATTATGTATGGCGTTGCAAGATTTAGGCATTTTTTAAATCTATTCATAACATTGGCGTGGATGAGTAACAAACTATCATTCCCTCTTTTATAATGTTACCAATATAATCCTAGAGTGCATATATAAGTTTAATATTCTGTTAACAAATAATAATATACCAATATTTGCAAAATAATTATCTATTAAAATTTAAACAATTCATACCAGAAAGCTAGAACTCAATAAAGAAATTCAAAAGCCAGTCAAATACTACATAATTATTTAAAAAAAAACATTGAATATTACAAGTAATATCGTAATAACTTACCAAATGAAATATTTTCAAAATTTTCGTCCCATATTTCACGTTGGCTGTTTCAAATCATTTACTGGGTATAAGCGGTTAAAATATACCTTCACGTGACATCTTGAACCCTTATCGAACTGTATTATTGCATTTTATTCATTTACAATCTTTATTGACAAATTTATTATACTAATTAGCATTATGTGACCGCACGGAGTGTAATAATTCAACACAACTATTATTAGAATTGTTTTAGTACGTGATAATCGTGTTGCAAGATACTGACACGCACGTAAAATATTTGCAAGTGCAGCAGCATACGTCGCTGCTCGTATATCAAAAGTAATCATTTCGTTTAGTGGATATAGCACCTACTTAGTAAATGTAATATGACGTGACTGTGTAATATGATGCCAATTGCGTTACCATGACTTTTTATTTTGTTTCAAAAAGAGTTATAATTTTGCATGGTTTGTATATTTTAAGATTACATTAGTCCATGAACTAAGTGTCCATGGGCGGAGGCACGTTTAAAGGTGAGTAACCAGCCCGTTAGTCTCACGGTATTTATTCAAAATTAAATTTTATATATTATATTGAGGAATAGAAGCCAGGGACATTTCTAATTCATAAATCCCAAATCGGTAGTTATTTATAATAATAATAATCAATGTATCGTAGAAAAAATTCTATAAGATACTTTTAATATTTTTATAAGCTTATTTTAGCTCTTTGAATCACATTTTTTAGTTTCTTTTTTTATTATATAGCAAGAACAGGGCAGGCAAACTGTACTTCGTTTGTGTAGTAAGCTCTTTTCGCTGCTTGAGCGATTTAACTCAGTGGACCATGGGTTTACTCACTCAACGAAACACACTACAAGTAGTAGTAAACATTGAGGCCATGGCTTTAATCTAGACGATCTGGTAATAAGTGCGTCAACATATACAGCAGCTCACCCACGGGTAAGGAGATAAAATAAAACGACATTTAATATTCGACACTTGTATTTCCATTTCACTCAATCACTAGGAATCTACAAACTATATTTACAAATTATAAAACCAGTAATTATCCAAATTATGTAGAGATCAAAATAAAATATTATTTATTGTTTAAATATATATTTATATTAATGCACTCGTTAATTATACGTTGACTGACTTATCCCATTTGTATTTTACATTTCAAAACATATATGACTTTATATGTTATGTAAAAAATATTTTTTTTCAAAGTAACAACCATAGATAAGATGCTGGTGTAATTTTTGCGAGAATACACAATGACAGTCGAGTATTTATGACATAGATAACGTAAAATACACTTTCAATCCGCAAGAAGGTGAGTCTTTTCTCTATGGTAAACGAAATCTTTTGACACACATTAAATTGTCGTTATATGTCAGCCAAACTCTAATATTAAAGTGTCAAACCTACGTAACAATACTAGCACTACTAAATTAAATTTAAGAGTAGAAAAATATGTTTTTAAATATAGAGTACCAATGTACTTTTGTAATATATTATTGCTGTATTTAGCCCAGAAAAGCTATCAAACAAAACGATATATTTTCTTAGATTATTAATAATAACAAATGTTATGAATATTTCTAATATTAGAAAAATCGTCTATGATATTTTAGCTACTCGAGTGTGAGCACCTTTTTAATTAAGTACCCTTTAGATTCTTTCTTTATTTTTCTCATAACAACATAGTCTCAGTTTTGACAAAATCACAATAAGAAACATTTCACTGAATTATAATTACTCATGCATCAACAATTTTACATAAAAAAACCTGAAAACACAGTAAAAGCGCTAGATTTTGCAATGGCGCTAAAACTCGCTGTTTTGCCAGCATTAGATGAATAAGCCGCGAAGACATTTTGGAGGTTAAACAATTATTTATAGCACTAATTTTGGAAATATCATAATCGTTTCTTATTTCCTGTTTTGTTTGACAGCTTCCTGAATTTGTTTTTGATAAATCCTTTGACTTATTTGTAAGAAAGAAACACCTATATTTCTTTATGTATATAATGTCTTTTTATTGTTTTTTTGTACCTAAAGAACTATGTATTGTATAGTTATATTTCAAATATAAAACTAAATTCCTTCACATAAAGTATATAATACAACATAATCAATAATATAATTTAAATGGCAAAGATAATTTTCCTAACTGAAATTTTAAGAACATCAATAATTTTCAGTTTTAAATAAGTCTAGTCTCTTTTTTATTAAGGAAAAAAACAATAAATATCTTATATTTAAAGCAAAAAAAACAAACTAGTATTGGAAGTATAAAAACAAAAAAAATGAAAATATTTATAAACCACTAAAACGTTTGACCTAGAATTTGTAATATTCAATTACATCCATTACGTATTTCTTTACGTTAATATAAATTCTTTGGCACATATTTTGTGATATCCCTTTATATATAGATATTTGATTTTTTTTATACATAGTGATGTAATAATTGACTTCATTGATTAATCGCTTTTTGACAATTAACAATTTACTCTATGGATTGTATGGTATATATGAAATAATTTGGAATAGTCTGTGGGCGATTATTTATACAAAGTTCTTACCAATGCCATATCTATAAATTCAAATTAATCGTATTTTATTATATTATATTATATATATCAAAAAGCGATAAGCTACAACATACGCAGAGGGAGCCAATAGAGGTACAATAATAAGTAAACAACACTGCCGTACTTATGAATATTTGTATGAGCTTTGTACTCTTTGTACATGGAATTTTGTCTATACCTTCTATTGGCTTTGGCTACGTCCTTATTTTCTGTATACATCACACAAGATTTTATCGTATAGTCTAGGATATACATATCAATGCTGCATTCTGTTGTATACAACTTTTATACAGATTTCATTTTTTCAACAACGGAGCAGACGAGTGTCCTCTATGGTAAGAGATTATTGTCGCCCATAGACAAGTGCGCCACAATCGGCACTTTGATTATGTTGCAGGCTTTACGCCGCTTACACGGTATAGGCCAAGGGCCTCCGATATCCTCACTCAGCGAAACGCAATAAAAGTATTGTTTCACTGGTATGTGTATTATTTTGTATCTTTAGTGTATAATCAATGGTTAAGTATTTGCTTCGCTTTACATTGGACTCATCCGGAGAGTCCAGCGTGAACTACGTGTACTGTGTTTCGTTAAATGAGTGCGTAAAAAACAAACAGAGCCACTAGTTTAAAATATATATATTTAGTGAGTATTATATATTTAAATAGTTGTTTCTACTATATTGTTGAGGCAATAGAAACATTTACATTGTCTATGTCGTTTGAATTGTGCATCGTCTGTGATGTGTACTTATTATCTATATTTCAAAAATAAATTTGCCCTCAATATCCTATCGATAAAATCTTGTTACATAAAAAAATAATACCACAAAATTGCATTCTCATAAGAAAAGCTAAAATATAATACACACACATGGAAAGAAACAGCCATATATATAATTCCTAAATACTTTTATGGCATTAATCAAATCTTAGCTTAGAACATTTGAAATTTATTTGCATAAATAAATGTATCTACATTCAATAGAGAAAATTGCAAAGATTTGGTTATTGGAAACGCCAAATGTTATACAGCTACATATTTTACAAAACCTAGCCGCAAATTCGTTAAATATATATTAAAAACAAACATATTAAAACATTTGTACCATTAAAAAACCAATTGAAAACAAATACGATTTTTGTATATAAAGAAAGGTAAAAAAAATGGAAATATGCCTGCGACTAGGATTCCAAATGAACCATTTACGTTTGGAATGATATTGTGAAAAAAGGACCACAAACAGTAATATTTACCCATTAATTTGGCAAATTTCGACAGTCTTAACACCGGTTGAACTCTATCACTAAGCTTTTTGTACTGCTCCGAATGTGTAACGTAGGCTGGCCGCATTAACACGCTTTCCGTATTCGATTTCCTAACGTGGTATTTTGATTTGGAATTCCGTAATACTAGCGCAAACGGTCGTTTTTCTTTGCTCGGAATGTATATGTCGCATTTGGCTGGATCCGCTATTTAATTGAATGACTAACGCGTTCATTGAATTACGAAATTCAATTGTCGAACGTTGACTGAACAAGCATCACTCAATGTCCAACTAGTTAACGGTTTGTATCATAGCCCTTTGAACAGATCGGATGTAAAATCAGCCAACTGATTGTAATTTACTTAATTTTTTTCCCGCGGCGTTAATAGTCACCAAAACAAATATGTGTCAAACAGGTCGCACAGCTGATATGTTGATACTTTATTGATTAAAATTACTTTAAAGTGACCTTTTCGTAATAAAATGTCACGTCAGCTTGGATTTAACTTTACCTAACCTAACCATTCGGCCTTATATATCATTCAACGACTACGCTAAATGACGTTCAGTCAATACGTTGAACGTTACATTCAACAACTTGACTGTACTTTAGTCATTCAACTAAATGTCGTCATTCAATGAACACGCCAGTCATTCGATCAAATAGCAGATTCAACCAGATGACTGCGACATATGCACGTTAGTACTACAGTATACAGTGTTCGCGCGGCACGGACTGGATATTGAATAGAAATTTCCTAACATTTGTACCGACACAAAGAAAATGTATGCAAATGCTGCTTTCCGCATGAAGTCATTGGGTTTTTCATCCGAAACGTCAAACGGAATTCGGTGCTATCGGAGAATAAGCTAAGTGCATCAGCTAATGTATTTTCAACTGCATCCATGCATTGCGATGTCCGAACATGGAAATCGAATATGGAAAACGTGTTTGCGGCCAGCCTTAAAAATGTTTTAACAATAATAGCGTTAGGTATTGAAGCGATTATTGCTATGCTACGGCATAACATGGTATTGGGTTAAAGCAGGGGTTCCCAAAGTTTTACAGCCCGAGGCGCCCTGGCTATCTCACAAAACAATCAAAAAAAGTAGATACCTACAATAATATTAAGTAATCATCATTTTAGCCGTACGACGTCCACTTCTGGTCATAGGCCTCCCCCTTGGAGCGCCTTGTCCGTGAAGCGACGGTTAGGAATGGCTCGAAGGTCGCGGGCAATCGCTGGATCCAGATCGCTCAAGATCGTTATAGATGTGCCTTTGGGAGAGGCCTATGTCCAGTCGTGGACTTGAATAG
>DWCF01001298.1:0-31907 GCA_018230265.1 Delias oraia
GTCGCTTGGACCTTAAATAAATTCATCCAAATTTGTCAATTTATTTTGGAGATACGATGTAGTTATATCCATAGAAACTAATGACGAAATATTGTTCTATTCCTTTTTTTTGTATAGCGGACAACGGAATAGCTGGTTCTCCTATATGGAGACCACCACCTTCCATGGGACAAACATGGCACAGTCCGCGCATTGGTTATGTTGCCGACTTTCTACGCCACTTAACCGGCATTTTTAAGGGCATCCGATGTCACTGACTTTGCGAAACACAGTAAAAGTACCGTTTCATATTGAGTATTCTGTGAGCCCGTAGTATCGCTTCGGACGAGCCGTCCCAATTTGTGCGTCAGCATGTGCTTGAGCATGGCTCTCCCACGGAAAACTTCTTCATTCAAATACAACTTTTTAATGATAGTACTCAATTTATTATATTTAAAAATTACGTAATGGTGCACTTTGAAGTCGTGTGAATGTTTTAATCCATTATTTTATTACAAAGGTGGCAAAATAGCAGAAAATTCAATAAAAGCGGTCTTTCGTCCATGGACGTGCCCAGACCTTGCCAGGCCGCCGATGCACTGCCAGCCTTTTAAGCTCTATATTTAGTAACTAGTTATTTTTGCTCTAATCTTAGTAGTGTATCTTTGTATTCCGCTAATCCATCGTAATATAGTTTAAACAACAGAAAAATCGTGATACTTTTTGGTTGTATTAAATTTGTAAAAAAACTCAGATATATGAAAAAAACTTTTTTCTAATTGAAAGTACCGCCATACAAACCACAGACAAATCAAGAAACAACACGTCATCAAACCCTGTACCATTATTAAGTTCATGGAATAGGAACGAATATAGATGAATTCAGAGTAAAAAATATAATTACCTGAGGCCATTCCGTTACAGGAGTGGTGGCGGGTGAATGTTTCGCTGCTTTCGCCGCATTCTCTATACTCTCTATTAGTGATTTGACGGACAGACGCGAGTCCTGACGGTTTATACCTGTAAATATATTATAAAGCTTCCAAATATATTCTTTATATGGTTACAAGAACAGTGACTAAGAAAGAAAAGCTTAAATTACTTGGCTAAGATTTTTTTTAAATATAATATCGATGGCAAACGAGCAGCAGACTCACCTAGGGCAAGCGGTCCTCCGCCCATGCCGACACCCTTAACCCTTGCAGAGCAGCGGGTGCGCTGCCGGCTTTTAAGGAATATGTACGCGCTTTTCTGATATATATATCTTTGAATGTGAACACAGTGCAAGTACTGTGTTCACGCTAATACTCTATGGTTCTTACCTTTAGTGCGTCGGTGTGATGCTGCTGTAGCCATAATGTCCTGCAGCGACGCGCTGGACAGCAGTGGTGGTGGCGTGGGTATTTCTTCCGTTCGTGGTGGTAGCGCTGAAAAGAAAAGAACCCACATTGTTAATCTATAGTTACACGTACCTTTAGATATTCAAATACTCAGTCAACAAATAAAATCTTGTATCGAAATTCGATAAACTTGCCTCAGACGCTACTTTTAAATAATTTTAAAGTTGAATTATGTTATGCAACGCATTGGTCCCGTCAATTGTCAGAGCATACAAGCAGTGCGTTGTTATTTTCGTGAAATAACTCGCTCCGAACGAGATGGCAAGCTTTATTGTAATACAACACAAACAAAAAGACAAATGAATCCACAATTCCTTCACCACACATAGCCGGCACCAGAGACACACTTTTTTAAGAATGCTCTAGCTGTAACATTTATGTCAAATTATCAAAAAATATCAGCAGAAATGAAAATAACTCAATCTTACATTATAAAACTTGTAATTTATAACATTTCTTTTTATTCTATAGCGGACAATGGAGCAGGTGGGTGTCCTGTATGGTAAGAGAAAACAGCCACCCATGAACAACCACGCCACAGTCCGCGAATCCACGGTCCCGACAATCATAAATAAATTTATAATTTATTCGGTCTCTGGAAGGGCATGACAGTGGCCGGGCCAGTGTCTTAATACTGTATTACTCATGGGTGAGCCATGCTGAAGCATATGCTGATGCACTAATTGGGCCGGCTCGTCCGAAGTGATACCTCGGGCTCACAGAATACTCAGCGTAAAACGGTACTTGTATTGTGTTTCGCTGAGTGAGTAAAGATATCGGAGCTCCTTACAAGAACCGCTTAAGAGGATGCTCCGTCGTCCGCTATGGAATAATAAAAACATTTTGACAGCAATGTTGCAGCCAAAGCACGCTTCTTATTAATTACGTCACAACACACGGAACGTTGCCTAACTTACGTCGGTGATTCGTTGCGTCATTAAGCGACCTAATCGGATGTGAGAGCCGCTTGTGTTCCAAGCTCTTCCAATGATACTTTTTATCCATTCCATCCTCAGCATCTACACTTGGATGTGTGCCTTGGAGGGAAAACTTCCGCAATGGAACCGGACTCTTTCTCGGCTCCGGTTTCTTTTCTAATGTCACAATGGAACCGATACCGGACTTTTTCAAACTATTCGCGCTCGGCGATCGGGACAATGTTATAACAGATTTCGTTAATGTAGACATTTCCTTAACAATGTCTGCCGTATCCGGTATCAGTAATGGTTTCGATTGAAGTGATTTTGGCTTCTTCGCCCGCCGTGGAACTTTCAATATCTCCTCGCGTGCCAAATCAAAATCATCGCTCGGTTTCTTTGATATTTTATCATCATCGGCGATATTTTTATTGGTAACATTAATCGGTTCACCAATTTCTTCGTAGTAATTTTCGGATTCTTGTTTTTTTAAGTTCTCGTTGTTTACTTGGTGAATTGGCGTCATAGGTGATGATTTTAATGTTTGCATTGTATTTATAACGAAAGGAACATTTTCCATAGGTTGGTAGTAATGATTATCGATCAGCCATTGTGGGGATGATGCTAATTTCGCCACTGGTTTAACATCTAAACTGGTTGTCGGTCTGTGTAAATTTTCTGCATTACTATTAATTTTATCGAGAAAATTTGGAGGTTTCGGCTTCAGATATTTTTGGTATATCCCTGATCTTTTAACTTCTGTTTCTGATTTAACAGGCTCGTTTATATGTCGTACTTTGATAGGTTCTTTTTGCGTTGGTATATTACTCTTCTCCGAGCTAATAACCTTATCTATATCATCATAATATACTGTAGTCTTCTTAAGGTCTTTTGGTTCATTATTTCTAACTGGAAAAGGATTCGAGGTAAAATATACCGGCTGTAGTAACACTGGACTAAGAATCACTGGTGACGATTTGCCAATTGCGTTCACTGGAATTATTGTATTCAATTTTGGCAAACTAATTTCTAATCTACGTTTTATTGGAGTAGGTGTGGACGCTTCGGAAGGTACCAAATCACTGAGAGTGTTAACTTTTAAGCGATAACTAACGTTATCATTGATAATATCTGTCGATAAATCTTTTTCGACTTTAGGCTCAATAAAAGGATTTGTTTTATCAGGCTTCAAGTTTGATATTTTATCATCGGACACATTCTCATCAATTAAACTTCGATTAGACTTTATATTTCTTTTTCTTTCGGGTCTGGGGGGACTTTGATGAGTAGTCTCTGTGGTTAAGACTGATTTAAGATTCAACCGACTTAGATTATCATTCGAACTGGGTGCTCCATCATTGCTTCCTTGCGAAGCAATTCTATCCAATGCAGTCTTAAACGATAATTTTAACTCTTCGTTTACTTTTTTTAAATGACTCTCGACAATTTCATCTTGTATCATATTAGACTGAATAAAAGGTTGCAACTGTGACGTCTCATTACTGCCAACTGTATCCGTAACTATCATATCATTCAAAGGTAATATTGACTCAGCATTGACAACACTTTTATCTGTTTTATCATTTACTTCCTCTGTTTTATTCTGCGGTGGCAACGTTTCTATAGTTAACGGAAGACTTCCATTGTTATTTTGTTCATATACAGCGTTCTTGTTGAGCAAATGGGACATAAATACACAATCAGACTCTTCAGAATATAATGATAGATCACTACGGTTAACACACAATTCAATACTGGTTGCTTCGCTGAGGGCATTAATGAATTCATCGCCTAAATTAAGATTATCCATGCTAAATGACTTAGGTTTACCGTTTAACATATTACATAACTTTTTATTGAATATATTCTTACTTCGAGGCAAAACTTTTGGTGATAATTTAGCATTAACTTCAACTCTATCTAAAAGTGCATTCTGACGTTGAATTTTAACACTGGGAAAATCAAAAGCATTTTGACGTATTAAATTTGCAGATCCCGGAGATGAACACTGTCCTACAAGCTGATCACCATTTGTTGGGGATTTATCAATATCATCAGCAGTTTCGTCCAACGTAACATTCTCGATACATATTTTTATTTCTTCATTTTTATTGGCAGCCAATTTGAAAAAAGCTTGATCGACAATGCTTTCTTTTGATTCAGTTACACTGTGTACGCGCGAAAGATATCTAGTTCTGATGTTTTGATAGATATCAACGGACGAACCGTACGGTGTGACAATGCTATCTGAATTTCTTTCATCCTCAGAATTGCTTAGGTTTTCATCATTTTCCGACCTGTTAACACCTGTTTCAGTAATTGAGAAATTATTAGACAATATATGTAAACATATAGTAGTTTTGAGATGACATATCATGTTAGTTTATATGTTTGCGACTACTTCAAAGCTTAACATATTATTAGTGCATTACTATGCTGTTTTAGTACGTATCCAAACATACTAATTACTTCTCATGCTTTCTCAAACTAACTTTGCATGTATCAATTTAAAAAAAAGTGCACATACAATATTGTAATTGGAACATAGTCGATGTAAAATCAAACCAAGCATACAACTTGCTTAAATATCTTTTGGTAAAAACAAATAAAAATCACGTGCTTTATAATGTACTAACAAAACAAATGCCGCATTCACAACTACCCACCTTTAATCGAATGAATCTGATCCTCCAGCAGGCGTATACGATCACGCGCCATCTTGTTTTCAGATACGAGTCGTTCCAACTCGCGTTGTGCTTCAGTCTTGAAATCATTCGCGACCCGAACGGTCATCAGCAAATCACTCTGGAACTGTTTCCATTCCGCCTCATCTCGTTCCCGATCACGTGTCACCTGAGCGATCTTTGCTCTCGCGTCTTGAAGCTGCCGTTCAAGATCCGAAACACGTGCTAGGGCCTCACCCGCTCGGGACATTAACGCCAATTTCTCATCCGTTGCGACTTGTACCTGAGGTGTACAAAATTATAATATAACTGTTATTGTATAGCATTAAACTATAGATTATATTTAAAGACGAGCAGGTCTCCTGGCACATTAATTGGACTGACTCAACCGGATTGATACCACGAGCTTATAGAATACCAGCGTGATCTGCTAGAAATGTTACGCTAAGTATGTTAGGATATGGCCCATCAAGTAATAAGACTTCAACCTAAGCGCGGGTTGACAATTATTTTTTTATGATAAAACGTACAACGAAGCTGTTTCATCTATGGTTATGTTACCGACTTTTCACGTGGAATGAACTTTAAACATCAGAACACCCTCCTCTATCTGCTATATATTTAAAAAGCCAATAATATAATCATATCATCATAATAACCTAATCAATACAATTTGGTATATATAACACAAATAAATAATGTCGAAAAGATTCCTCTATAGCAATGTTCCCTAACCCGTGGTCCGCGATGGATGTATGGGGATCTGCGGTGTCATCTCCGGACCATAATAACTAAAAATAAATACCTAATCTGTCTTTTTTGGTGTTTATTTTACTAAGGGAATCTTGGATCCCTATTGGCCGTGGCTAAAAATAGGTTGGGAATCGCTGCTCTAGGGTGTAATATTAACCTGAACTTGCAGCTCCGAAGTGTTCTCCTGCAAGGTCTCCAATTCTCCCTGAAGAGCGGATTTCTCCTGCCGCATCTGTTCTAGTTGAAACTCCAGCTCAGCTATAGTTGATTTGGCATTATTACGTGAAACCTGTGAACATTGAAATTCTTTTACTAAAGTAATCTTAATGTCACAACAAAATTAACGAAGAGCGCTTAAAGCAAATCTCCACCGGCCTTGAAATTCTCAAAACAGTAACAAAAAAATTGTATACTAAATGGGCTGACCATAAAAATGCACTGTTTAACTTCCAAACGCCAAAAATAGTTTAAAATATTTTGTAGAAAATAAATGAGCCCACTTCCTTAAAGACTGACAACACACCCGCGGCACAGCAAGGGCTGGGGGTGTCAGTGGGCGGAGGACCGCTTGGTCTAGATGAGCCTCTGGTGTAAAAAGAACATTACATAGAGACTGTTTTTGTTTGAAAAACGATACCACTTTGGTTTAACATGTTCTACACTAAAATTAATCCCTGAACGGCGAGATAGGAGTGAAATATATGCAAATATAAATACACTTCGTTTTTTTGGAAGTCGGTTAAAAAATACAAATATCATCTTATAAGTGTGTCTGATAAGTATTATAGAGAAAATGTAATGAACAAACCAAAGCGTCATCGTGCAGCTTCCTAGCATCGGAATGCGCTCTATCCAACTGGCGTTGCGCATGCGCAAGCCTCTCTGCCAGGGCGTGCGCGCGCGCAGACGCCACCTCCGCCTCTCGCCTCACCGCCGCTGTCGCAGCCGCTTCCGCTTGAGCCGCACCTTCTGCCGCGCCTGCCAACTGTTGCAACAAACAGACATTAAGCCTTTTTCTATTTCAATCTAAACCGACCTGCAACGCACACTCCCAGAAAGGACTAAGTGTCCATGAGCGGAGAACCCTTTATGAATAGTGATCATATAGAATCATTTATTTTCTAATTCACCAGTGAAACTACTGAGGCTATGTTTACTTTCTGTTTTCCGAAGCAAATTCTGTTTATATAAACCTCTCTTTTGGGTGAACAAACTAATTTTTAAATGCTATATTTCATTCGAGATTCAAATTAACTAGCCTATAAGAGCTTTACGAGACATTTTTATATGTGACTTACATGTATAAAAATACAGTCAAACCTGATGGATATGGGGATGGGTAACATCTTGATACCTGGTAGGTTTCAAGATGCTTACGAAAATTTAACAAAAATTCATGCACTATGTAATTTTTATAGTAGCTATAGTTGTTCCTAAACAAAATAAATGAATATTCTGCTTCTCGCTAATACAGGTTTCGGACGGATCCTGGCTATTACTCTAGCTTATGGAGTTTTCTCACTTATCCAGGTTTGACTGTATACGATATAGAAACAAATACCTTGGCCTTTGCGGCGTCCAGCAGTTCCGTGAGAGTGGTGACCTGATCCTGTCTCGCCGCAGCCACATCCCTGGCTGAGCCGGCTTCCTGCTCCCACTGTGTCTTTTCAGCCTCAGCTCGCTCCAAAGTCCCTTCCAGTGTCCTGCAGGATGCAAAACACTGTATAAAACCTAGATTAAACGAGTTTCAAAGGTCTTACACGTACAATTACAAGTTTTTATTAATCATTTTGCACCCGTGGGAGATTAGTTCTGAAGAATATGGTGATTTACTAATTGTGCCGGCTCGGGCTTAGGGAATACTCCACGTAAAATTGTAGTTGTACTTGAAACGGTGCTTCTGTGTTTCGTTGAGTGAGTTAGAATTTCGGGGGCTGATCCTAGTACAGAGTCGCGGTTGTGTTGCTGAAACGGGTGTGGTTAGCATCCTATCTGCAGCACATTCCCAATTGTAAGTAAACAATAGTATTTCTATAAAAGCTTTTATCATTCGGCAATAATCTGGGCAGTGAAAATACCTTATTTTCTCGTTTATCGATTCGATCTCTTTGGTTTTATCTTGGAGGGCCGCTTTGCTTTCGCTCAACTCGGCCTCCAGTTGCTCTTGCTTGCTCAACAATAGGCGACGTTCTTCTTGAGAAACCTACGTGTAAACAAAATACATATAATAATGATTTATCTATACTAATACTCTAAATTTTCTAAACTATTGAGAGACTCGTAGCTTATTGGTTTTAAAAGTGTACCATGAAGCGAGAGGTGATCGGGTTCGAATCCCGGTCCGAACAATTATAATGTATTCGCTCTCTGGAAGGGCTTGAAATTGGCCGGGCGGGTGTCTTAATAATGTCGCACACGCACAGAGCCATGCTGAAGCATTTGCCGGCTCCTCCGAAATTCGGAGGATACTTAACGTGAAACGGTACTTGTACTGTATTTCGCAGAGTGAATCGTCCTTAAAAATGTCGATTAAGCGGCGTAAAAAGCCGGCAACACAACCAATGCGCGGACTGTGGCGCAGCTGTTCATGGGTGCTTGGGTCCTCTTTCCATATAGGAGACTCATCTGTTCCGTTGTCCACCGCAGAGAACACAAAGTTCCCGGCCACTGTCAAGCCCTTCCAGCGACCGAATAAATTATAAATTAAATCATAACTGTCCGCACCGGCATTCGAACTCTATACCTCTCGCATTATGGTACACTTTTAAAACCATTCAGCTACGAGGCACTAACATTTCACAAATGTGTCGATTGACATGTGTCAAAAGCAGTGTACAACAAACCTTGAGCACAGCGAACAGCTGTTGATCCGTGTCAATCGGGCCTAGTGTCTCCGGTTCGATTCCCTCCCGCAAAAGTAACTCCTGTAGAGTATCCACCTGGAAATATTATTATTCATCATCATCATCATTTCAGCCGTAGACGTCCACTGCTGGACATAGGCCTCCCCTTGGACCTCCATGAATACCTGTCGGAGGCATTATTAATACAATTATTATATTATTAATATTATATTATTTATTATTATTACAGATTGCTAAACAGTGACAAAACTCCTTGCAATCGGCAATACCGTATAATATATACAATGCTGACACACTTATTGGACCGATTCGTCCAGTGATAGTACGGGCATTATGATGAAACAGCTGCCTGTAGTGGTAATCCCAAAACAATATGACTTGGGGACTTTCAAAAGAACAGTGTACATATCCCAAAAAGATCGGCTAGGCACCCACAGCCCTACAAAGGCTGGGGATGTCCATGGGCGGAGTGTCGCGTATTCTAGGCGATCTCTTCCAAAGACCGAATAAATTATTAATTAAATTATAAATTTTCGGACCGGGAGTCGAACCCGATAGTACCCGCTTCATGGTACACGTTTAAAACCATTTAGCTACGAGGCTCTCGGGTCCTGTACCACCTCGTTTTTAATAGCAATCAATGTCATACCTTGGTCCGGCTATCTTCCAGCTTCTCAGTCTGTTGGCAAAGCGACTCAAGCAGGACTTGCTTCTCGTCGGCCAATCTCTCGTTGTCGGCGTGCGCATCGGCCAGTTGCGACTGCAAGTCGGCCAATTCCGCCAGCGTCGCTTGCAGCTCTTCGCTCGTGCTAAAAATGCAATAGTCATTAAATAAGTTGAGTTTTAATTTCTAATTTAGGCGTCTTTGGGGAGGCCTATGTCCAGCAGTGGACCTTAATAGGCTAATGATGATGAAATTTTAATATTTAACGTTAATAGAGCCTCTCGTCATTGTGAACATCGTAGCTATGTGGTTTAATAGGTCTACCATGATGCGAGAGGTATCGGGCTCAGATCCCGGTCCGACAATTATAATTTATTTTAAAATTTGTTAGGTCTCTGGAAGGGCGTGACAGTGGCCGGGCGAGTGTCTTAATACCCGTGGGTGAGCCATGCTGAAGTATATGTTGACGCCCGCGTGAAATAGTACTTGTACTTGAAACGGTGCCTTTAGTGTGTTTCGCTGAGTGAGTGAGCGGCAAAGCCGGCAACACAAACGATGCGCGGACTTAAGCGCGGTTGTCCATGGGCGGCGGTGATCTCTTACCAAAGAGGAGACCCACCAGCTCCATTGTCCGCTATGAAATATAATAATCATAAGTTTTAAGAATTGTTAGTCAATTATCTGGTTTTTTTTAAATAGTATAACGATATATTGTTAAAGAACACCGCCGCCCATGGACAACCGCGCTACAGTTAGCCCTCTGGTTGTTGCTGGCTTTTTTAGCCCGTTTAAGGAGCACAATTTCAAAGGCCTCTGATATCCTCACTCACTCAGCGAAACACACGCTAGTATTTTCGGAGCCCGTATTACTTCGGATAAGCCGACCAAATAAGTGCGTCAGCATGACTTATTCACGGGTGCGACACTGTTTAGACACTCGTCCGACCACTGACAAGTCCTTCCAAAGACCGAATAAACTATTTAAAAAAAATACATTTTTGGTTCGGCCCGGGATACAAACCCGATACCTGTTGCTTCGTGGTAAACTTATAAAACCACTTAACTACGAGGCGCACAAACTCATAATATAACCTCTTAAAATACGTATATATTAATTATCATAATGTCAATATTCCATACAACATTCACAATTAAACATATATTGTAAAATGCTTGTGAATTAGCTTCGCAATGGGATAGCTGAAAGCAAATTTGCACTAAAAACAAATTGAAATTGGCAGTATCGGGAACCTTGGCTTAGTGAGTTTTTTCAACACTAGATGGCGTGAAATGGAGACAGCACAAAGTCTTAACCTTTAGTGACACGACTCACCACGGTTCATTATCCACAAGACTACGTACAAAGAAAGATAAAAACAAATTTTACTCAGTACACCACTAAACATTCTAGACATAAAAATAAATAAATAAATGGAATGGTTATATCCACGATTTATACTACAAAAAGTCAGTGGTTCCGTTTTGGGTAAATTCGATACTAAAATAAACTGATAAAGTTAAGTAAGTAAATAAAAAAATAATTAATAAATTAATTTATCTATTCTAAAATTATATATAGATACCAGTTTACCCCGGAAAACTTTTGCCACATAACACAAATAAGTATTGATCGTAAAAGGGTTATATGTAGTTTTTCATGCCGAATGATAAAAATATAAATTAAAAAATATGGAAACATTTTTTTAAATATTGTGTTGAACCATCTTCATCACTCAAGGTGATGAAAAATAGATAGTAGCCGATCCTCAGACCTACTAAATATATATACAAAATTTCATAAAAATCGATCTAGCCGTTTCGGAGGCGTATCATGGTAACTAACACTGTAACACGAGAATTTTATATATTAGATATTCTTATGGATAAAGCATACTATCCAAAAGATGATCATTAAGATAATTATGCATGGCCATGTGTCGCTCAGCCAAACGAAACTTGAGATTCAGAGTATTATTATAAGTATTGCTCTATTTGTTAATTCCCCGTGTGTTTTTTGTATGTTGCCGGCTTTTTTACGCCACTTGAGCGACATTTTTAAGGACCTACATTATCCTCAGTCAACAACTACTATTACACGCTGTTACAACTACTATTTCACGGTGAGTATTCTGTGACCCCGTGGTATCACTTCGGATAAGCCGACCCAATAAGTGCGTCTGCATATGCTTCAGCATGGCTCTCCCACGGATGAATCTTTAAGTAGACAGTCATAAATTAAATGAATCATAATGTGTAGAAATTTCCCTATATCATCGTATTTACATCGTATTAACATATCGGAATCACAGCCGCGTTTGGGCAACCGTGCTTCAGTTGTGTCGCCGACTTTTTACGCAGCTCTATAGGTAAAACGATTTCTGCTAACCTGTAGTGATGCTCTTCCATTTGCAGGATCTTGTCCTGCAGACAGGCGACGGAGACTTCGCTCAGCGATGATGATGAGTGTTTGTTCCATTCCGGGGTGCTCGCGTCACCTGTGTCACTTTCACCCTGGAATATCCCGGTCATTGAATTAAAAAAGTAATCAGTTGTAATAAAATGTCAACTCCTTCCTAAGAGTTTAGGTTAGTGAAGGTATTCATAGAATCAAAAGTACAGCACTCCATAGAAACTAAAGAGCATGTATGTCGCACCTGTGGAAGAGCCATGCTAACGCATTAATTGGTCCGGCTCGTCCGAAGTGATACCACGGTCTCCCAGAATACTCAGCGTGAAACGGTACTTGTATTGTGTTTCGAAGAGTGAGTGAGAATATAGGAGGTCTTTAGAAATGCCGTTTAAGTGGCGTAAAAATCCGGCAACACAACAAATGCGCAGACTGTGGCGCAGCTGTTAATGGGCGGCGGTGCTTCTCCGTTGTTCACTATACCATAAAAAAATAGTATAGCATAACCATCCAACGCATCAACTTAACAAATTTATATAGACTAAGAAAAGCATATGAGCAAACACATATCAGTGACTCGCACGGTCAGTATTTAAGTCTTTCAACTTTGTTGAACTGAAAAAAAATCAAAGAATTTCGTTTTAATATTTCCTTACGTTGTGCGCAAGCGCAATGGAAGCCGGCGCGGACGAGTGCATGCGTCGCGGCGCCGGCGCAAGTAGCAGCTGACGTTTCTCGCTGTCCGAGAGCGGCGAGTGGGCGACGCCGCGGAGACGCGCCCGTAACGCGCCGTTCTCGTCCGCTAATCGCTCCAGAGCCGCTTCGCGTTCAGTTTCCTGGTTCTGAAATACATTTTACATATTGATAATATATAAATAGATATAATAGGTACCTACCTATCCTACCTAGTTTTTCAACTTGCCTAGGTTGAAAAACTATTTCTTAGTGCTCTGTCTCGCTTTTGGAACATAAAATATAATAAAGCGAGAGAAATACCGACGTATCTTTTTTTATTCTTTAGCGGACAACAGCACAGGTGGGTCTCTTATAAAGTAAGAGAATACCCCCGCCCATTAACAACCGCGTCACAGTCCGCGCATTGGTTGTGTTGCCGGCTTTCAACGCCACTTAAGCGGCATTTTTAAGGCCCTTCGATATCCTCACTCACTCTGCAAAATAGTACAAGTACCGTTTCACGCTTAGTATTCTGTAGGCCGATATCACTTCGGACGAACCGGCTCAATTAGTGCGTCGGCATATACTTCAGCATGGCTCTCCCACAGGTGACACAGTATCTTGAACAGTGCTATACTATAAAAAAATTGATCGTATTACCAGCTCTTTACACCGGTTTAACGGAATAATTGAAAAAGCCTCCGTTATCCTACCTTAAGCCTCTCCAACTCCATTCTCAGCTTCTCCGCTTCTCCAGCCTTCTCCAGCAGGTCATCGACACGGGCTTGTAAGGCAGCTCTCTCCATGGTGCCCTCTTCTAGCTGCCTCCTCAGTGACTCTATTTCGCGCACTCCCGATCCCAGTGACACCTTTAACATGAGCATTGAGCATGCCATTACTTTAAACTAGACATACACTTTTCTGCTACACATAAATATTAAACTTGAAAATTTATTACTACGCTTAAATTTTTATATTATTGAATACTGTTTATAAAAATTATTCCGCAGACACTCGGAGGTCTGTGAGTATATATATATAGGGGTAGGCCGTCTCTGGACTTCTTTTTTTAATGCTATAGCTGACAACGGAGCAGGTGGGTATATTAAATATAGTTTTCACAGACCCCTAGAAAATCAAGTACAGTTTTCACGACCCCTCCTTAATACAGCAAAAAATCCGTTTAGATATTTATATTAGTTATTATAAATGTAAAATACGAACGTATAACTATTTATTATGGAAGAATTAATGTGAAGTCTAAATATGAGTAGCGATTACGAGGTCTGTTCGCATTTATGTATGGTCCAGAGATGACACCGCGGACCCGCACACATATAGTCGCTGACTCCCAGGAATCCGCGGACCACAGGTTGGGAAACATTAAAATTCAGAACTAAAACAATAACATTCTCGCACAATCTAAAACCTACACATAAATTAGGTTGTCAAGTATCTTATACGTGTGATTGTATGTAATGAAAGATATACGTACTTCGGAGGCGAGCTTCGGCCTCAATTCCACTTCCTGGAAGCCCGGCATGTGTTCATTCAAATTGACCGGCAAGCTGATACACTCCTGAGAGCCCCTCTCTTCTACGGAGCCGAGCCCCAACTCCTCAGCGCTGCCGTAGTCGCCCCTCTGACCGTCATACTCAAAGCCTTCCCTCTCCGGGTCTTCTAGCACCGCATTATTGTTACCCAAATCCTTCTTCTTCAGCGCTTTATTCAACTTCTCCTTCGAGCCGAAGAGTTTGTGGCTCTTCTCTCTGGCCGGGGCGACTTTGTGGTGTTTGGAATCGAGGCTTGAGACGGACGGTGCGCCCTTGAGCGTCTCCTGTTTCCCCTGACTGGGTCCTCTACGGAACAATGATTTGAACTTCATCATTTTGATTTATTGCATCGTTTTCGAATTCGTTCGCTTATTGTAACGGGTCAGTCTCTGATCGTGATCTGAATTGCGACTATTGTTGGATGCCGACACTAAACACAACTTGGACATTTAGGGCAAATATGACGTACGTAATATGTATTGTTGTTGCCACTAATGGACCGACAGGTAGAATTTTTACATTGCATTTAATAGAACTGTTACGTCACCCAGACTGGAGTCTAATACGGGACAAAAATTTGGCAAATTCCCTCTTTAACAGAAGGAGAATGTTATTTGTTACGTAGCGGATAACCGAGCAGACGGGTCACCTTCATTGTGCGAGAATACCGCCGCCCATGGACAACCACACAGTTAACCGCGCTTTGGTTGTGTTGGCGGCATTAATAGATATAACTTAACAGGCTTCCACTATTCTCACTCAACTAGCGAAATTCAGTATAAGTAAATTTCTCACATCTCAGCCAAATTGCGCAATGATTATCTAACTATTTATATATAAAATTAAAGCCACTGTTTTTTCTAAAGTACCTACTTATTAATGAAATAAAAAGATAAAATTTAAGATATACTTCATAATAGATTTTCTAAATAATTTCTAGAGTTATAAATTAAACATGATAGCGGAATGGGAAAAATCTTCTACCATTTATGGAATGAGTGAAAACCTTAAATCTCATTGTAACGTCGCGTGTTACATTATTCTCACATATAATCTGTAATCCCAAGTGGATTAATGGATTATTGTCGACTTGACTAGCCGCTAATGGGAATGGACTATAAAGACATTTGTCTATGATCATAAAACTAAAACAACTCAAACTGGATGGTTGGAATTGATAGAATGGATCAACACAAATAAATAAGATCGTTTTCCCACGCGAAAATATGCTACAAAAATAAGATATCTAATAATAAAATAAATAGGACCAGTCTTTCGAGTTGAAAAATAGATGTTGTCCGATCATCAGACCTACCCAACAGGCATACATTTCATGAGAATCGGTAAAGCCGGAGAAGTTTTACTACAAACACCGACACCGAGACACGAGAACTTTATATATTAGATTAATATAACAATATAAGTAAACTTATCATTGCATGATTAGGATTGTTTCTATGAAAGTTAACAAGCATCAGACGTATTTATTTTACAAACATTTAAATGTTTCAAACACTGTGATTAGTAAGGTATGTAGTACCGTAACAAAATCGACAATTGTTATGCACAGATATGAGCTAAATGTACAAATATATATTTTGACTTATTTAAAACTGTAGAAATTATAAATCAGAGTACAAATCTATGTATAAGTTTATCATTTCAATGAAATGATATAAATTATTTTTGATTATCTTGAAGATCGCTTTAGATTTCATTATGAAATCTTATTATTATAATTGTATTATGAATGTCTTTTAAAGATATTGCAATTTATTAAATACGAAAAGTTTATCAAAACGTTAAGACGTTTACCTCATCTTCTATCGGATTTATCACGGGGAATATTCAGTGGACCAATACCTACAGCTGAATTTCATCATCAAACAAAGAGGCAGAATATGAAGATTCATTCGTATCACCTCAATGTTTGTCGAAAGGGGACGCCTATGTCCAACAGTGGACGTCTTACGGCTGAAATGATGATGTTGAATCTCTTTTCGGTCTCTAACTCATATTAGTTTCGAAACACCTCTGCAGGCAGCTGATTCCTCAGAATGGTTATGGAACGACAGAAATCCACGTGACACGCATGATACAATTTTTACTAATATTTTATAATAACAATCTATTTCAAAATATATGCGCAGTATTTTCAAACGTTTATTCTGTCTAGACACGTGGCCTTATTTATACGACCGTTAAGTACTACGTATCAATGCTGACTCAGCTAATTATGGCTTAGCTTGCCTACCATTGAAAATTACACATTGACATGGATCAATAATGTAAATCATATTAAATACAAATTTATCATACAAAATCTCGGTTTTAAAGGACTTTTTTTATTATATATGTTAAAATAAAGACAGTGCAATGTAATAGTAAGAGTAGGATAAACAGTATCTTGTTGCTATCTCTCTCTAATTTAAGTGAGTGTGATGGCGATCTGATTTGTAACTGAACGACCATGTGATCTTAAATAAATAGTTTCTTATTAAAGTTACGCTTATATTTCATTTATCTTTCATCTATATAACGAGTAATGGAGCAGATGGGTGTACTCTATGGTAAGAGATCACCTTCGTCCATGGTAAACCGCGTCATGTGTGTGTTAATAGTGTTGCCGGCTTTTTACGGTATATTTTCACGAGCCTCCGATATCCTCAATCAGAAAAACAGGAGTGGTATCACTATGGACGAGCCAGCCCAATTAGTGCGTCAGCATATTCTTTAGTATGGCTCTCTAAGAGTAAAACTGTGGCTCAATTACATACCGAAGAGATTAGATATTAGAGATTTATATTATGAACGCATTATAAATGAGGATATACGATCATAAACAATAAACATTACAAAAATTTTCCAAACATGTGTCAACATTATACAAGGCAATTAATATGCACATGAAAAGAGTGAATATATAAAAATTACATTTTTCTGCTTACTTAAAATTGCTGCGAATATAAAGCATATTTTATTGGCCACGTATAAAACCTTTTTAAACATACTCTGTCATTTATAATCGAAAAACCTTTTTATTTTCATTTGCCTCGAATAAAACTTTTTTTAACTATCGTCTGTCATCTATGATCGACGAAACCAATTCTTTTTTTGGCTTTTAATGAATGAAGCCTTCTTTGTCATCTTTGTGTATGATAGAAAAACCAATTTTTTTTTCTCTGACCTTGAATATAACCTTTTTATACATCCTCTGTCATCAATGGTGGAATATAACAATAAAACCTCGCCAATCATCGTTCCAAATTTGAATTTCAATTACGACACCGCTCGTCAATTTAGCTTCAATCCCCTATCCTTTGCGGACACTCCCCACGCAAATAATGGGGAGCCACCGCACCCTGTGCCTATGAATATTTATATTTTCCCATCACTCCCGAGTCCCGATACAAATGTCATTACGTGGAAATACTCTTTCACTTGATTTGGATAAGGAAGACTATGGAGTATCAAATTCAACCCATTTCAGCTAATATTTTTCAATACTTACCTGCCAAAATAGATTAATAGAACATGTTATGACTACGATAAAATATCTATGTTATGAAACTTATTTATGTGTTTACTAGTCGCGCCGTAAGGCGACCTACATGACTTATTTTATAATATTTTGGCCAATTTTCTCAATATAAATTATAGCCTTTATGTTATTCTGATGTATGAGCTTTATTAATGCATTTAATTAAAATCCGTTCAGAAGTTTTCTCGTAAAAGAGTTACAAACATCCATCTAACCAAAATAACTTTCGCTTTTGTTATATTAGTAAGATAACATCTTTAGAAGTATGCAATGTTACTTAATTAAATTAATTCATAAACACTAAAATCACATATTTGGTAATACAATCGCGTGCGAAAGCATATGTATTGTATCAAAACTTCCCATAAATGACTTTCAAAAACCATTCAAGATGAAAATCTTTGAGACCAACTTCAATTATATTTCATAACCTAATAAGCGGGCCCTACAAGGGTGAATGACAGTTCACGGCCGCAAAAATAAATACTAGTGCAGTACTTTTTATTTCCCCTCATACCGTAAACCTAAGCTCAGTAGGCCACTTAGTTTTTATGTCTGTATAAATCGAGGTTTTAATGCAATCCGCGGCCAGTCTTTTTAATAAAGGAATATTTCTTCTTTTTACATACATACTTATATTGTACTCTCTATGCTTGTCTTTGGTTAAATTGTCAGCTCATGGTTAGTTGTATCTCCCTTTGAACTTTTTCTATTCACACTCGATTTTCTGTCTTATATAAATATCATTAAAATGATATTAGAAAAATTGTGACCACAGTCACAGAAGACGAAATATAAGTAGAATAATATTTCTTGATATATGCCTATAACCAGTGAAAACTTTGATTTTCAAGTGAGAGACATGTTTAATAATAAACTTATGCACGGATTGCGCCACGGGCTCCAATACCAGCGTGAAACCATAAACTAAACTAGAGCAACTAATGTCAAATATAGAAATCGTATTAAATTTACCTATTTCTCTATGGAACAATACACCATAGTTCTAATAAGTAATTCATCAATATAAATAATAAATTATCTTTCTTAATCAGTGTGAAAAAGTAATAGACAATTTTAGTTTAAGTTTTAAAGGGTTAATATAAATCTTAATCAATTCAGCGTGAAAAAACAGAGATCTTATTTATTCACACGAGGCCACAGTCAAACAGACACCCCTTTTGTGTTGTTCTAAATAGTGTTGAACATTCTTAGAGGGTCCATGTTGAAATTTATTGTAAGCTTGTAATATAGGTACAGTAATCTTATGTGGAGGGCTGTCTACGTCTTTATATTATAAACTTGTGGATCTGGCAGAGGTCAACTTACTGGTTCCAATTATGAACCTTCAGCAAGACCACATGGAATTTACGCGTGGGAGAGCCATGCTGAAGCTAATACTGACGCACTAATTGGGCCGACTCGTCTGAGGTAAATACCACGGGCTCACAGAAAACTCAGCGTGAAACGGTACTTGTACTGTGTTTCGCAGAATGAGTGAGGATATCAAGGCCCTTAAAAATACCGTTTAAGTGGCATAAAAAGTCACCAACGCAACCAATACGCGGACTGTGGCGCGGTTGTCCATGGGCTGCGGTGTTCTCTTAACCGTTGTCCGCTATACTATAAAGAATATAGAAAAATCGATGCATTATACCTATATTAAATCAAAGAAAACACGGCGCTCAATTTTTCTTATGAACACTGCCTTCACGATAAGACTGTTTAAGAGAAAACTTGTAGATCTTGAAAATATATGCTTTTTTAAATAAAAAAGTCCATGATATATCTAACCTACATAATTTTAAAAACAACCTTTGCCGGGTCAGATATAATGATTTGTAAATAATAAGTTTCTCTAATGAATTAATAAGATTTATTAGCATAGCGGCTTTTAAATCCACTTGTACGATATCTATACATCGGCCTTCGTTATTTTTTATTTAGCAAAGTTGTGAATAGCATTTTACACGACAATCATCACAAAAACAATGCAAGGAAACGCGTCCGCGAGCTAACAAGCCACATTGACTCTATACATATTATACATTTGAGTGAGAATTGAAATTTATATAGTTTACATACAAAGTTATTCATTTTATGTTTAATATACACAAAATATGTAAATATATAAACAAAATCCCTATATTCCTTGGTAACTGCATCGCGTACGCACCACTACCTATATATTAAAGGCGAACCACGCATCCGCGGAGCTAGAGGTGATCATGGACGGTGGACCGCTTATCCTAGCTAAGCCTCCAGCGTGTCTACCTCCGTTGTTATAAAAAAACATGGCTAAAATCTTTTATATTTAATATGGAAAAAAATGGAAAATGGAAGAAAAAACCAGTAGTGTAACGCTGGTGATAAGAAAATTTATATTAAATAAAAAATATTTCTAATGACATCTTAGATGATATATTATCTTTTTAAATTATGGTATAGCAGACAACGGAGCAGGTGGGTTTATTACATGGTAAGAAAACAACGCCGCCCATGGACAACCGCGCCACATTCCGCACTTTGGTTGCGTTGTCGGCTTTTTACTCCACTTAGCGGTACCTTTAAAGGCCTCCGATATTCTCATTCAGCGAAACACAGTTCATATAACCACCATTTAAAAAAACTACCATTTGACGCTGAGTATTCTGTGATCTCGTGGTATCACTTCGGACGAGCCGGCCCAATTAGGGTATTAGCATATGCTTCAGCACGGCTCTGCCACGGGTTACATGACTAAAATTTACGAAATAATCCAGCAATAATCACACAAATTATAAATAACTTGAAAACATGGTCTTTATCGTTTGACGTCACCAATAATACGCATCAAACGAAAACTCGGCGACTTAAGTTATATATTTGCACAACTGTGCCAAGAGTACCATTGTTTTCACCAAGGTTCGACAAAATTCATATGCGCCGGTTGAGATATTTCAATAACATTGTTTTACGGCACATATTTGAGTCACCAAATACATAACAGTATCGTAATGGTTGTATTTAAACTATGTAATATTTTAATCTGTGGCAGAGATATGCTCATGATGTAGGGTCTGCCCGTGGTACCCCACGGGCAGACAAAATGCCAGCGTGTAATACTATTTGTACTGCGTTTCGCTGAGTGAGTAAGATAACTTTAGAAACGTAAAACGTAAAACTTTAGAAAGGTATTAAGCGTCGGCTCGTAATAATACCATGGGCAGACAGAATACCAGCGTGTTACTGCGTGTTACAGCGTGTTACATACTGTGTTGCACCGAGTGAGTGAAGATACGTTACTAGAGATATTAACATACAAAACCCAAGCGACACTTGGTAAGAACTATTGCACTTTGTAATACAACCAAACTATTATAATTTTCATAAAAATGGCATTCCAAGCAGGAATGAATGTGACCAAAACCAAAAATATTTACTTCGCTAAAAGCCCCTCAGCATGACATTTTGCATATCATCATCATCATTTCAGCCGTAGGACATCCACAGCTGGACAAGGTCTTCAAGGCATACCTGTCGAAAGCGACCTGCATCCAGCGTCTTCCGGCGACCTTCATAAGGTCATCTGTTCATTTGGATATAATCGTAGCTAATTCGCAAATTTCCAATGGAAAGGGTGGCAAAACAGCAGGAGGCTCACCTAGGTGAATAGGTCTTCCGCCCAAGAACCTCCCCTTCAATACCCCCAGCCCTTGCAAAGCCGCGTTGCCGGCCTTCAAGGGAAAGATACGCTCTTTTTATTAAAGGTACCCAACTCGTATTAATTTGGAAACACATCTGCAGGTAGCTGATTCCACAGAATGGGAGGTGCATGACAAAATACCTTTAAAAAGTAATCAATCAGAATGGTGGGCATATTTGTACATTCAGTACGTGCTAACATGGCAGAGTTCTATGCGGAAACTGTCACACTTTCGGCATACAAATGAGTCTCTTCTAAACATACACACGGCTTGATACCTAGCATGTTAATAATCACGTCCTATCCAGATATAAAATTATAGAAACGTCGTAAATGATGACAGACAGATATGAGATAGATAAGCATCGTTTTAAATATACGAACTGCATGTAGGAAAAATCTTAAGAAATTAATATATTTAACATTAAAAACTTGTATAATAAGGGCATTAGGGCATATAGAGGTATATAAAATTAATAAAAGATATTTTAACCCATGGGAGAGCCATGCTGAAGCATATACTGACACACTTATTGGACCAGCTCGTCCGAAGTGATACCACGGGATCACAGAATACTCAGCATAAAACGGTACTTGTAATTTGTATTGTGTTAGGCAGAATGAGTGAGGATATTGGAGGTCTTTTAAAAATACCACTTAATGAAGGAAAAAGCCGGTAACACAACCAATGCGTGGACTGTGGCGCGGTTATCTATGGACGGCGGTGTTCCTTTACCATATAGATGAAAAAAATATATACTAATTAATATATTTTAATATGTGTTTTTAATTGCAATAATTTATCTTAATACTATCTTCGAAAAAATCTAATCTAATTTAATATATTTATATGAATCTATATAATATATATACCTATATAATATATAGACCTTTATAATCTATATATTCTCGAGTGGGACGTTACGCCACAAGATGGAAAGACGATCTCACGAAGGTCGCGGGCAACCGCTGGACCCAAATCGCTTAAGATCGTAACAGGGTGTTTGGGGGAGGCCAATGTCCAGCAGTGGACTTGATAGTCTGATGATGATGATGATATAATATATAAAAGTCGTGTTAGTTACATAATTTATAACGCAAGAACGGCTGAACTGATTTGAATTTTATCCGAATACAGTTCGGATAAAAAGACTATGGCTTTTTTTATTTCCTTCTCCAGGTTCTAAGCTACCTCCCGCCAATATTCAGTTAAATCAGTTCAACCGTTCTTGAGTTATAAATAGCGGCACTAACACGACTTTCTTTTATATATATAGATTATTTATACAATAAAACATTATGACTGATGCAGTGCATTCATTTTAAGAGATATGCCCTTTCATTCGATCAATAACGATTTAATTCCCAACAAAGCTGTCTGGAGACTTTAACTTAGCGAATTCCTACCATTCTATCGCTTCGCAATGCATTAATCCAATTAAATCCGACCAGCGTGTTGTAAATTGTTCCCACTTATGAATAATACTCGTATGTACCTACACTTTCCTATACGATGCATATTCATAATAATTACACCTTAACATTACGTAACAAAACAATTTATTTTAAGGTATCCTACTAATCATATAAAAGCGAAAGTTTTTAGTATGGATGGATGTGTGTTTGTTACTCTTTCACGTAAAAACTAGCACAAATATCAGAATAACACATAGGCTATGATTTATAATCATATTATGTAAGTTTACCGAAATATAATAAAAAATATGTAAGTCGAGCGCGGTATGTGGCATACGTCTGCCAAGTCTACTAGTAGCTAATATTTCTTGCAATAGGATACAAAATAGGACCACTACAAAAATTAAATCGTCATTAACTTGATAACTACCGCCATTTTTGTTATTCATTGTCAATTCTTATATACGAAATTAAAGATTCTATGATTGGTTACAATAATTACGGTCCATGCATTTTATAAATACAGATCTTTGAAACAGTTAAAAGCCAAAGTAAACATCGAGGTACAGTCATTGAAACTTTATCGCTAACCACAAATACGTAAGTGTATCCTAAGGAAATAGTTACTATTGCGAACAGCAAGAATTAATCACAGTCGCGTCTCAAATCATAAATAGTAATTTAAGCGTCCCTCATGATAGTTGTCCAACATACATTAATCTGTGTCAAGTCTCAAGGATGAACAAGATTCTCTGAACTACAGGCGTCATATTTGAGCCTATTATAAGAGGAACACTACTACTGTACTTACTCTAGGAGTGATATTGTAAACAATTGCATTTAAAATGTATACATTCTATTAATATTGTGTATATTTCAGTTACTGGTTGTATTTACCGATTTATTTTCACACCTTTATCTTGATTATACAAATAAGTATGAGGTCTAAATATAAATTAGCTACATTAATAATTTACTATAAATGTAGGTCTTGTGGTAAATGATTTTAATGTCTTCTAACCCAATAATCAAATCTTTAAATTCCCTTACGTGTCATCCCTACCAGCTATGATAGTGCAGTGAACTTAAAAGAAATCGTTACTTGAAGACATTCAATAATGTCTCTGACCTAGACAACGGCTTAACACAAGTTATATAGAGAAATTTGATTAGTTTTAATTGCTACATCGTTGTCGTATTTCGCGCTATGGCTTAGGTGCCCTTGAAATGCCTCAATACATCACCGTTTATCAAATTTTTGGTTATCTTTATAGATATCCCTACATGGATTAAAAATATTAAATAATTATAGCGTTATATTCCTATGGTATTAAGATTTGTTTAAAGGCACAATGCCATTAGAATATGTAATATAATCACTTTCACAACTATCAGCTGCTTCGCAATAAAGAGCAACAAGAAAGCATAGGAAGAAACTCCCAACTGATTTTAATAACACACATATGTGTAACACCCGCCGCGTGACTCCATGTATCGACATCCAACAATACCGTTTACAAAACAACACAAAACAGATCACACAACACACACCATATTTATAAAAGTTCGTATATAATATTATAAAAGTTCGTTAAAATGCACCGGCCCGACCGGACACGTCCGCGGCCAACCGAGGTAAGCAAACTTGATAGTTGTTCGCTTGAACCCCGACGTGCATTTCTTTTAAGTTAATCCGGCCGAGTTTAAAATCCTACCATTGTTTTGATTACGCTCACTATACGGCATCAATTCAACGCAACTGTGTTATCACTATTAGGAAAACATTCCGTACACTAGTAAGAGACAGATATATTACGATTTGTTTAATTCAACACGTCAGAAAGAGATGGAACATTAAATAGGATTTGTAAAAAAAGCGTCACGTGTGTGAATTGTGAATCAAGTTAGTATTAAGTGACATCAATACAGTGGTAGATTAATTTAAACCTTAACGCATTACAATAACTCTTACAATATAACTCATTTATAAATGTCACATAAAACGGCGGGAAGTACAAAAATGGATTCCAATTCTTGCATTTTTTATCAGAGAACATTGACGATCAATATCAAGGTGACTACAGTGATTTGTTAATAAAAATAACTACTATTTTATCTACAGATACGCGAAAAAGTAACAACGCTATTTAAAAACAAAATTCCTAGCTTTTTTTTTAGTTTAAAGTCTAATCCAAGAAATAAAGTATGAGAAAAACTGCTTACCTAAAAGACAAAATTCCCTTCCTCTCCTTTGTGATATTTGCGTTGGTCCAAACGCTATTATTGTTTACATATTTCGTCCTTGTGAGTTTGCTTTTTTCTGGAACTCTCGGTTTCAAAGATGGCGGCAAAATGCTATCAGGTACTTTTGGCGCCGGTTTTTGCGGTGCTTTTTTGATTATTTTTAGCACAACGCTTGTTGGCTTCAAGTCACTTTTGTCTGGGGTTTTCGGGGTCGGATCAGGGGTCACTGCTTTATGGCGGAGAGGTCTTGCGGGGTCGACAGAATTATCAGGTTTTAGAATCAATGGAGGTCTTTCACCACTTCGTCTCTTAAGTTTAGAGTCGACGGGAACTAAAAGAAATTATAAAGGTATTAGTGACAACACTTTAATTTTTACTTTAAGTGTAACGGTATGGTATCAGGTGAATTGTAACTACCTACTTAATTCTTCAACACTTTTCCTTATGAATTATTTATTAAAGAGACAAGGAGAGTGACCGACTCGTAAGAGTAAGTACCTATTAGATAGACCCTTACATATGAAATCGGCGTTTAGGTATCCCCATAAAATGATATATCTACTCTTTGGTTAGATATCCCAATTTCAAATTAATACATCTATTTACACACGCATTTGTGTTTTTAAATCCATTTTTTACAAAAGGACTTATTTATCGAATTATAGATAGCTTCGTACAAGAGAAACACTCAACTCCGTTTCACGTTATTCGGTGCGTTCGTCGTATCACTTTGGACGCGCCGGTCTTTTTAGTGCGTCAGCATATGCTTCAGTATGGATCTCATACGGATGCCGGGTGCGACAATATTAAGACTCTCGCCCGGCCACTGTCAACCTTTTCCAGAGACCGAATAAATTATAATTATCCGGTATGTGTATTTGTATGTCTAATATACATACATATTTTGTTATGAAATGTATTTATAAATATTAAAACAAAAATGTTAATTAAAAATCTACATGTTTTCAAGTTTGTTAGAAAATAATTCGATAAGTACCTACCTCACAATTCAAGTCATAGAACAGACCTAAAGAATAAAACAGGATCAACACAAACAAGTTATAATATAAAAGAATTCACAAACATAAATTAATATTCACCTGTCCTGGGACGATTTCTAGTAACAGGTTTGGTCTCCGCGCTGCCTATTTTGCTAGTTTCTTCAACCGAGTACGAAGACGCAGCAGGCACTGCCTTGCTGCGTGAACTAAATGTAGCCTTGAAGAAATTAGCCGCTAACCCTCTACGTGCTGTCTGCGGATTATGCGGTTGCCTAAAAAAATATAATCATCAGGGGACACCCGGGTTTGAACCGGGGACCTCTCGATCTGCAGTCGAATGCTCTACCACTGAGCTATATCCCCGTTATGAAAGTAGATTAAAGTAACATACGTATATTTTGCGCTTTGAACAACAATTGTTTTAGTTCTAAGACAAACAACTAGGTGGCGCTGATTTTAATTTGTATATTTGTTTACTATATCATAAGTATTAGTTTTTGGTGCTATAAGAATTAATCAATAATAATTTCGAATTATTAACAACTATCCCTACTTTGAAATATCAAACTTATCACTACATTTGACACAGTTCAGACATTCACTATTGAATCATCATTTCAGCCGTAGGACCTCCACTGCTGGACATAGGCTTCCTCTTCGGACCTCCATGCATACCTGTCGAAGGCGAACTGCATCTAGCGTCTTTTGGCGACCTTTAAAAGGTCGTCGGAATAAATATAAAATAACATATTATAATACAGTAAAAATAATACATTTAAAAAACATTACGTTAAGATAAACAAACCTGCTTATTAAATTGATTAAATAAATGTAACTTACTGTAGTTTTATATTATGTGGCACCACAGGCGCCCTTTGCTGCATAACCTCTTCGATCTGTAATGAAAATTTGGTTTAATTTACAAAAAAACGTAGAAAATCATAAATAATCGACACTTAAACACCTACACTCTTAAAGCTCATGGCACTTTAATGTAACACTGGGTTCAATGCATTGTTTATTACTGCAATTAAACCGCAATTCTTGCTATCTTATCACAAATTGATAGATTACCTAAATGTATAAAATATTTTTACCACAACAAACTTATATTCCCGTGTACGTCTTACGCCTGTCCACATTTTGTAGTTATACAACTATTTCATTTTATTTCCAACTAGATGCGATATAATAATTATTTTAAAAATATTTTATTTTCTTTTGGCTTTTTGGCTTCCATGACCAACGGTCACAATTTTGCCATTGCCACTACATATATAATTATGGATATTTACGTAAATATCGATAGAGAATCAAAATCAAGAAGAGGGATACAAAATTTTAAAGATTTTCTTTTAATATGTATTTTGAAGTAAATTATATATCCCGCCTTACTCTTATCATTGACATAACGATTTAACGTCAAATAACATGGAATATTTTTTTAACTGATGTCTATGGAAAATTTAAAGTAGGTGTAATTTTTGATATGACATAGTCTGTGGCCTTGAATCTTTAAATAGCGAGTAAATAAAGTTTTCACTCCATCGTAAGAAATAAATCGTTTTATAACTTTTATAAACTTATGTAATTTTGAGGTTTTTTGTGTAAAATTGAGGTGGAATCATAAAGTAATTGGCAATGAGCACAATGAAATAATTCTTATTTAATATAGTGAATCTTGATTATTTGTGGTGTAGTCAAAAATCTCTATTAAGCGTAAATTTCTTAGGTAATTGAGTTTCTTTTTAAGGTTTTAAAGTAAATTAACTTAATTAAAAATTTTTGTTTATTCAAAAATAACCCATTCAAAAAAAGAAAACAACAATAAAAATTAGGAAACAAAAATTACAAACGCTCGGCTGTCTCTCACCTCGAATGATAAATCACCATTTGTTAGCGCAATCATACAAACACAAATACAAAAAAAATGTTTGGACCACCACCGGAAAACATTAAATTATTAAATATAAAAAGAGGAAAGAGGAAAACTAGGAGAAGCAATTGTTTGATGAGATAAAAAATAATTAAAGTATCCCTTCGGGGAAAATGCAGCTAGTCAAACAGGCTAGTATTTAGGGCTATAGACGTATTAAAAAAAAAACAATATGAGTTCAAATTAATAGCTTTAAAGGATAAATGAAAGTACATTCTGCGTCATCAGTTGATGACTGATTATAATACTATTTACATTTACTATATAAGGATACACAAAATATATAAATAATTTTAAATTTTATGGATATTGTGTTTATTTAATATTTATATAAAGCACGTAAAAACAACATGTCTGAACTATATCTAAGATATCTATTAAAATATATTCGGTATTATTACCGAACCGGCTAGCCATAGCGGACTTAAAATGGCCAGAATGTTATATTATTTAAAGGCCGGCATCGCACCCGCGGCTCTGCAAGGACTAGTGGTGTCCATGCGTGGAGGTAAGTGGACCCTAGGTGAGCGTCCTGCTCGTTTGAATTATAACAATACTGTATTTCTCTGTGTGAGGATATTGGAGGGCCGTGAAATTATACCGCTCATGCAGCATAAAAAGCCGGCGAAACAACTAATCGCTGATTATGACGTGGATGTCCATGGGTGGCGGTGATCTATTACCATAAGGTGACACGCGTGCTAGAACTGGAACATATGAATCTGATATTACATTGTATAATTTATAATATTTCCATGTAAAATAAACGAATTTTTATTACTATTTTAAATAAACAAGAAAATTCCGTATTTGGCGATCACAGCGGCCGCTAATGTCTTCAACTTATTAAAACAGTTGAAGACTTGTTAAGGTTAGGTAATGTTTGTCTGTTGGTTTTATTTCTATATTCTCACAATATTACAGACATGTATTTTTGTTTATTTCAAAAAAAGGAGCGCTACGCATCGCCCAGCAAATTCGGAAGGAACCCATGACCGCTTATCCTAGATGAATTTCATGCTCATTCTTTTTTCATAACAAATTAAACCCAGAATTAATTACATCGATTTGTACTTTTTTCGAAAATTATTTATACCCGTACGAAAATAAAAGAATCTCATTAATATCACACATATTGCGTTAATAACAAAGCCATTTATGATAAAAATACGATTTTTTGATTGACACGATCTAAAAATACAGATTGCATGACTTTCCTCATTTCTTATAGCCTTGTACTTCCAAAAAGTAGGCAAAAGTGGTTATTTTTTAATTAAATATGAAATATATTATATAGCCTATGACCAGCAGTGGACGTCTTACGACTGAAATGATGATGATGATTATATCTATTAATAAAATTCAAATTGGTTGGTTAAAAGAATACATTTTGGATAATTTATTTTAGTAATTTAATTTATGAAATGTTTAATTTCATTAACTTACTATCTAATTACGTCGATTTTATGAATGAAAGAACGACATGATAATTACATCCGGTTTTGAAGTACAAGATATCCGCTTGGATATTAAAATGAGTTTACAAGAACCCGAAAGTATTGTTTTCTTTTGCGATATAATTGAGACAATTAAAGTAGTGAATTTGCTTCAAATAAAGTTTTGTTACAGCCACTTATAAAATGAAATCCTGATCGTTAATAAAGTGTTCTGTCTCGTTTTTGCAATTATAAATTCACCTCAGCGAGAGAGTGACAAAATACTTACGACTTTAGTAAGACAACGTAATAACGTAACGTAACGTAAGTAGTAATAGATCGGAATGTCATACATTCTATCACAACCTTACCTGCATCGGTTGTTGCAAAAATGAGACATCACTTGAAGATAAATGTTCATAAAAGCTCCCTTAGCATAGATTTTAAGTGTTTTTATGATATAACGGTCAACGGAGCAGTTGTGTGTCTTATATGGTAAGAGAACACCGCCGCCCTTGGACAACCGCGCCACAACCCGCGTATTGGTTCTGTTCGGTAAATATCTTGAAAATATTTCTATTTAATATTGAAGACAAAAGATAAATAAATTACTTTTAATACCAATCTAACTGTCGTTTTATATCTGTATATCTTGTAACTACATAAATATAAACATTAGTAATCTCAGCTAAACATGCAAGGCGAATGCATAATTTATAATGATATCAGATCATAAATATATTTGCGAATGACTTAGGTATCGACCGCGGTCCTGCGTCCCACGCGGGCTTATGGAATTTATTTATAAATTACACATTTAAACAAGAATTCATTAATCAATTACTAGCCGTAAACACCGGTTCGCATACACCTTTCCGGGATAATTTATTATAATGATAGAAGACATCTGTCAGTGGAATGTATAATAACTGTCAATTGTAAAAAAAACGGTCAACTTTCGCAGCGCACGCGATGTAGTAAATTTATTCTGGTAATTTTAGTATGGGTCCCTAATTATTTCGAAAATAAATTATAACCTTTCTCAGTAAATAGACACAATAAACACTGAAAGAATATTTCAAATCGGACCAGCAATACCTGAGATTAATGCGCTCAAACGAACAAAATCTGTAATAAAAATATAAAATTATAAACCAAAGCTTTTTACAACGAAAAAATATGTAACGATTCATTGAACTCCGTTTTACAATTAAATTGCTTTACAAACATTATTAAAACGACTAAGCAATGTTATTTAAGATGAAACAATGTCTTAAATATTGTGTGACACTCTCGCTAATGTGTATATGTTGTTGCAAAAATGAGACAGAACATTAAAAACAGCTGCTTCAAGCAAAATTTAGTTAAGCAAAGTCTAGAAGTAGTTATGAATTATAATGTATAAAAATTAATAGAATTTTAATTTTTAAAAATACTTACCTAGCACTGTCACGTTATTCACATTGTCTTTTCTATCCTATGTATAATTTATTTATTAGAATTTAATATAACGTGACGAAACGCTGCTAAATTTCAAGGAATGTCAAGTGCATTGCTGTTATAATTTTCTACAGGCAATAAATAACAAATTCTCTTGTCTCTGGATTATATCCATGCAATATATACAAGTCGAAAATTTTCAATAAAGATATAACACTACACATATGGTGGGTAATAATATTTATTTATCTGCAATCACTCAGCACGATTCACGTCAGATAAATTTAAGTTTCTGTCCAATACACTAAAATAATACAATAATAAAACCTCAAACCATAACCATAAATAAAAGAGACAATATGTTTCGCGGTATTACCCTCGTTTTAAGTTTCGGATATCCTCGGTTTTATATGACACATTCATTTCCGTTTTCAAGAGAATAAATACTATATTTAATCGTAAATTAACTATAGCTTTTATCCAATAATAATGTTAAAATGTATTCAATTTAATTGTATTAACAAAAAAACGAATTATTTTAAGAACATTGTTGTTATGTGAATTAATCGAATATCTTTTTGTTAAATTTTTTATAGTATATACCGCACCACGGAGCAGACGGATCTTCTATGTGATTAGTTAACTGCCTTCCATGGACAACCATGCTTTGGCTGTGTTACCGGTACGCTGCGTTAAACGGTATAATTTCAAGGGCCTCCGATATCCTTACTCAATCAGCAAATCACAGTACTGTTTCACGCTGGTATCCCGTGAGCCCGTGGTATCACTTCGGATGAGTCAGCCCAATTAATGCGTCAGCATGACTCTTCCACAGGTATGACAGTGCTAAGACCACTGTCAATATATTCCAAAGACAGAATTAATTATAAAATTATTCGGACCGGGAACCAAACCGAGACCTCTCGCTTCGTAATAGATTTATACCACTTAGCTACGAGGCTCTCACTCTTTTTTTTATATTTCTATATTAATAATCCAGATAATTGTGTCAATAGTAATATCTGCTTTATAAATTGCATAATATATCTCTAATAGCGTTGACACATGAGAGGTTTTACTTGACTCAAAACTTGTTGACAGGCTTTACCTTACACCTATCATGTTCGTGTTACAATATCGTGTAGCAATATTCCAGTCTCTATTTTTCTAAGAAAATTATTTTCTGTGGGAACTTATTTAAATAAATCACGGTCAAATAATTACATTTTTGTAAGAGAAACATTGCTGATATGTTTAATACTACAACGGATTTTTGTAATCGATGACACAAAAATTATTTGTCTATATGTAT
>DWCF01001299.1:0-31902 GCA_018230265.1 Delias oraia
TAGTTAAAAATTGTTAAACAAATAAAATGGTATATTTTTATTTTCATCATAAGCCCATTAAGTCCACTGCTGGACATATGCCTCCAACAAAGACGCCCACCTATTGCGATTTTGAGCGATCTGGATCCAGCGGTTGTCCGCGACCTTCATGAGTTCGTCTTTCCATCGCGTGGCGGGATGTCCCACTCTGCGTTTTCCGGTACGCAGTCACCACTCGAGAACCTTGTCAGTTCGTTGAGAGATGTGGCCAGCCAATTGACACTTCAACTTACTAATATAATATTTTTATATTGAGACTAGTTAATCCCGGCAAACGTTGTTTTGCGACATATATATTATCAATGAATAATATCCCTATTAACAAATAAGGGATGGTCGTAGAAGGGTCAAAATTTAGGTTTATACATATAAATATATAAAATACATATTTTTAATACCATATTATTAAAGACTTAAAAGTAAAAATTGTATCAATTAAAATAAAAAAAATTGGGATGAACACTCCTAATCACTTAGTGGTTTGAAAAATATATAGTAGCCGAACCAACTAAGAAATACATTAAAAATTCATAAGAATCAGTCAAGCCGTTTCGGAGTATAAAAAAAATATATAATAAATCGGATACGTGTTGTTACAAATTTTCCTAAACCGCCAAATATAATTTGTGAGTTTGAATAAAAACGCCATACAAAAATGAATTACCAACCGCGCACATCCGTATTATTAGTATCGCAATTTAAATAATGACAATATGTTGCAATAAATAATAATTATTGTAAATGTGATGATACCTATTATTTATTCCATTACTGACCTTGCTCAGAGAACCTGCGTAGACTGTACGTAGCGTGAGATAATGGGTTCCAGACCCGAACTAAAAGAATTTTGTCAGTTAAGACGGTTAGAAGGTAAATAATTAATTTTATTTATAATAATATCTTCGGCTACATAAATTTCCAATTGGACATGTAATTAATAGAAATATTTTGTTAAACGTGCATTTATTCCATTTTTTGTTTATGCTATGTCCAAAAAAATCAACAAAAAGTATTTATTTAATATTAAGTACTTCATCACATAACCGCTTAAACAATGATACATTTCGCATGTATACTGTCAGGAACGTTGTAACTTGATAATTTACGGGTAATGGTTGACAAATGTTTAAGACTAATTTTTAATTGATTGATCACGCGTTTTTGTAGAATAAAGTTACTTTACAACGGGATTTGATTTTTTTATGTTATTGCGGACAACGAAGCAGGTGGGTCTCGTGTATGGTAGGAGAACATCGTCGCCCACGTACAACCGCGCCACAGTACGCGCATTGGTTGTTTTGCCGGATTTTAACGCCATTTAAGTAGGATTTTTAAGGTTCCGATATCCTTACTCACCGAAACACAGTAGAAGTACCATTCAATTACAACTACCATTTCACGCTGAGTATTCTGTGAGTCAGTGTTATCACTTCGGACGAGCCGGACCAATTAGTACGTAACGCATGTGCTTCAGCATGGCTCTCCCACGGATGCATAAATTAAAATAATAAAAGAATTATTAAACTAAAATAACACTTCTATAATTCCCTATATATCCAAACACTTGTAAAAATACCTTGTTTTACTGACCCGTGGGCGACGGTACGGACGAGTCTCCTTTTCGGTAAGAGATGACGGAGAACAACGACAACCGCGCCACTTTCCGCGCTGTGCTTGTGTTGGTAGCTTTTTCGTCTCTTGAGCGGTATAATTTCACCGACCAGATATCCTCACTCACTCCACCTAACACAGTAGGTAATTGTATTGTTTCACACAGTTATTTTATTTATTTTAAATAATATTTTTACAGATATGTGGTTCGTCTAGGAGAGCTGGACTTGGCAAGTGAGACGGATGGGGCAGCTCCGATAGATGTCCTCATCGAATCTAAGATAAAACACGAGGGCTATGACTCCACTGCTTATACCAATGACATTGCGCTTCTTATTCTACAAAAAGATGTGGAATTTACGAGTGAGTTAATGCTTTGAAAAGTATCACTTAATGAAACAATTAATTATTAATTATAAAGTCTTACGCTAAATTTAAAAATAATATTATTTTACAGAACTTATTAGTCCAATCTGCATTCCTCAAGACCAGAAGTTACGTGCCACAACATTTGAGAAGTACAATCCACTTATCGCGGGATGGGGAGACGTAGCTTATCGTGAGTAATAATGATTATGAAGTACCTAGTCCAGTTGTATGCAGCTAATTCAATTTTTTTTGAAGTGGACCTTCTTTAGGCGCGCTAATTGAAGCGCGTAAATCGAATAATTGCTTTAAAATAAATCACGGCAAAAAACGGAACCTAAGTTGGCGGGGCGCGCAGGGTTAGAGGTATTAAAGGCAGTATTATAGAAATATTAAAGAGTGGGGAGCTCTACGAACGAACACTGTAATAAACTAAACTGTTAGGACACTGTAATAAACTAAATTCGGCCATGTTGTGGTTATAAGTAGATATAAAGTTATTTATTATTAACATAAACTTTTCGCTTCGCTTACTTAATGAACTTTTACTCAGAAATAATATTTTATCAGAATAAAAATTGAGCAAAAACTTTTTGGTTTGACTTTGTACCCCACGACAGCCTCAATGTATCCCACAAAATAACGTCCTGATTTTCAACCTAAATTGTTTCACTTCTTATCCGTGAGTTTGTACGCATCCCCTTTTTTGACAAGTGTAAGTCCTTAATGTGTCTCTTACAAGTTATAAAATGTAGTTAAACTTTGATACTATTTTAAGATTTTCTTACCACTTTTGTTCAATGAACACAATGTGTTTAGGTGGGCCTTCTGCAAGTCACCTCCAAGTGGCTCAGCTGCCTGTTGTTAGCAACGCTCAATGCAAGGAGACATACAAACCATACCCAAAGCAGATGATAGACAAACGGGTTCTGTGTGCGGGATGGAAAGATGGAAGACAGGACGCCTGCCAGGGAGACAGCGGAGGACCTTTGATGCAGCCTATTGTAAGTGTCTTTAACGAAGCATTATAATTTAAAATTAAATTTTCTGTAATGAGCGTAATGAGCATGAGATATGATCTCCTTTATGGTATGAGATCACCGACGCCCATAGAAAATCCACTTTTACGTTGTGTTGCCGGCTCTTAACGCTAGTTGAGTGGTATAATTAAATGGGTCTCCGCTGAAAGAGTTGCTTATGCCTCACATACTGGGTGCAGTGAAACACAGTGCAAGTATTGTTTCACGTTGTTATTCTGTTAAGCCAATAAACTACGTCAGCTATGAGGCTCTTACAGGTTTACATCTTCTTTGACTATGGTTATTATTTAGCCATCAGCGTAAGATATTTGTATGGCAGCGGTAACGTCCAAAACTAGTTTATTAGTACTTGTAATGGTTCGTGTTTAAGTCAAATTCAAATTACGAAGGAGTTAAAATTTATCCCATTTTTTGTTAGAAATGATTTTGACTAAACGAATATTTTTTTTTAGTATAACCCAGTAACCTACAAGACGTTCTTCTACCAAATCGGCGTAGTTTCCTTTGGGAAGAAATGCGCTGAGCCCGGTTTCCCTGGTGTCTATACGCGAGTCACAGAGTTTGTACCGTGGCTACAAGAGAAAATCATCGGATCTTAATCTTTATATAATATAAAACGTTAAAAATACAAACGGGCTTTCTGAATGGCTTGAAATACGAGTTAATATAGAAAATCTCTTCCCTTATATGCCCTTATATTTGTGCTCAAATTACTGAAACAAAAAACTTTTATATACTTTTTTTTAAATTAAAAAAGAAATCACGTGAACCTCTCTACTATTACTTACTATTATTCTTGTATGGTTGTGTATGTGAAGTATTATATATATATTTTTAAATTAATTAATTATAAGTCGTAATATAGTGCATATATTCGAGTCAAAATTATTATCCTTCATCTGACAAAGTATAGAATTCCATACAATATAGGTAGGTACATGCATCATTAGTTATTTGGAATAAACATTATTGATTTTCAATTGCACTATTCATACAATATATTAAGGAATATAAATATAGAAAACTATTGGTCATTTATAATTTTAAAAGATTAAATCTTTAAACTTCTACTTGTCAAAAATATTACGCTAACATTAAAACTTATTGTTTAGTATTACTTAAGATTCATTTTTAATGTTTGTTAATTTTAAAATATAAATCCTAAATGTTTTTAACTGCAGACAACAGAGCAGCTACTTTTAACGGACCGCAATCCAGGATGTGATGTGTTGCCGGCTTATTAAATCATTTGTGTAGTACCTTTGTGGGAAACGTATAAGTTATATTAGGCTGGTATGATATGAGCCTGTGGATTTACTCCGAAATAGCCGGCACAATTTTAACGTCTGCATATTATGAGAGAGCCATGCTGAAACATATGCTGACACACTAATTAGGCCGCCTCGTCTGAGGTGAAACCACGGGCTCACACAATACTCAGCGTGAAACGGAGCTTGTGCTGTGTTTCGCAGAGTGAGTGCGGATATCGAAGATACTCAAGGTCGCCGCTCAAGCGGCATTTAAAGCTGGCAACACAAACAATGCGCGGAATGGGCGGGGTTGTTTATGGGCGGTGGTGTTCTCTTACCATATAGGAGACGCAACCACTTCGTTGTCCGCTTACTATAAAAAGTATTTGCTTCAGTATAGCTCTCCCACAGATAAAACGCTTCGCATGTTAGTAAACAGTGTTTAAATATTATTTTCGATACATTCATAACGGGCTATATACTCCTGTGTGAATAAAAGACCTTTGAATTTTATGTTATACATTTTTTAAGTAGGTTACATAGCAATAAATTATTACAAACGACATGATAATCAATACATGATAGAAATGATAACGATTTAATTTTTTACGATAAGATTCAGTCCGTTTTAGCAAACACAACTGTCCATATCGTAATAAGTATTGTATTAATACTCCTAACGAATCAGGTATCAGTACATTTGAAAAGAAATAAAACATATGAGATTACAATTCAAAGTGGGCTTTTTTTTATTGTACCTAGATAAATAATTGTGCGAAAACTTTAATAAAAATGTTATCAAGTAAGTATTGAAAAAGCTTATTAATAAATAATTGTTATCGCTTTATTTAGTTTTGTAAATATGTATTACATATTCATGGATTCTTTCACAAAATGATGAGTTTTTTTCAACGCGGGATTCCGTACAGTACCAGAATAGTGTGAGGTTAATGATGGATAATACTTCGAGTTATAAATGTACCTATAATAATTTTTTTACAATGTATTTCCAAACCGATACGACTTGGGACCTTTAAAAAAAAGAGCATACCTTTACGGTATACCTCAAAAGGCGGTAACGCACCCGCATGCCAATTATACTAGATCAGTCATAAAAATCAATAAAACCTCTATTTTCTCTTCTTGGTAGAAAAATTGTACGCCTAAGTTAACCATTTTAAATTTAATAACTTTAAATTACTTTAAATTTAATAATTTTCGACGATACTTCAGATTGTCTGACCATAAAACAATTCCAGTTATACTAAAAGGTTGGGGCTTACTTCGGAAGTATATTTTGACAATCCCTCGCTTCGATCTGTTCCTCCAAGGAGCGCTTCTTATTGTAATCTTTCTTGAGAGTAATGTGTTCCTTCTACTGAGAAGAAATGACAACACTGGATTCATACACACTATTAATCAAGGTAATTTTTTTATCATATAATATTTTATCATAATTATTTATATATTAATATACATTGAGAAACTTAAACTCCTATAAATCTTATAAAGACATTAGGATATATAACAAAAGCAAATTAAACTTATATTGCATACTTAGCTGATATTGATATTTGAGTTTTAATTATTATAGACTGGGTTAAAATTGGTGTTGGTGTCACCGAATTTTTACTGGGCGTTCTGGTGGCATGGCAGGGCAGAGGCTGGCGGAACTTTACACTTTCCTTCTGGCTCGGAATCACTGCCATCTCTGGTCTCATAATTCTGGCGTTTCCACTTCCTAATATAAACGTACCAGATGTTGGTAAGTTTCAAAAATATTCATATATCTCTCAATAATATTTGATTAAATTTAATAATTTCGAACAATTTTGCACACGTGGGAGAGCCATGCTGAAGCAAATGCTGACGCACCAAATGGGCAGGCTAAATGATACCACGGGCTCATAGAATACTCAGCGTGAAATGATAGTTGTACTTGAAACGGTAGTTCTTCCATATTTCGCTGAGTGAGTGAGAATATTGAAGGAGAAAATTAAAAATGCTACTTAAGCGGCGTAAAAAACCGGTAACACAACTAATGCGCGGACTGTTGCGCGGTTGTCCATGGGCGGCGATGTTCTTTTACCACATGGAGATCCACTTGCTCAGTTGTCCCCTATATAAAAGAAACTTATTCAACATAGATCATTGTAACGTTCTATGCGGGTTATTTTTAAGTTATATATATATATAATTTATACTCCAATTGATTTGTCAATAATCAAAAACCATTAAAAATAATCCACACATTGGACCAACCAGGCAACCATCGAAACATCTTTTTACGGTTTTTATTTATGGCTGTATGGCTTTTGGCTCATTACCATATTCCTCTGTGGAAATAGACTGTATAAAACTCGTTCAGGCTGTATTGGGCCCAATCCAACTATCGCCGTGTTTTCTCAGACCCCTTCAGGTTTATGACGAACGATTACGTGATAGATTCACGGTTAAAAATAAAGCACTGGAGTCAAAAAAGAAGATAATAATAATATTATTGATATCACGGAAGATAGTAAAAATAAAAATTCTAAACTTTCTAAAAAGTATTATCAGATTACAAATTATTAATTAGATATGTAGTTCGAGTGGGACATTTCAATATCATAAATCGCTTCATCAATCACATTCTTTATTATAGATAATTTATAGCAAAATTATCCGTAAAATATATTCTAATTACGTATTAATCTTATATTTAGATATAAATTGTTAAGCGACTATATTATTATTTAGATATATAGAATATTATTTTTAGCTATGGTAATTCAAAAATAGCGTTTTACTTAACATAGCTAAAAATAATTTTTCTATACAAATTCGATTAAAAATAAAAAAATCATAAGTTTGTTGTCTATTTATACATTTCTCTGTATTTTAAAGTATAATGCAATAATTTGCTTTTAATGAATAAAATTTTTTAAAAACAATTTATATGTTACGAAATTGTAGGGCCACGTTGAAGTACTGTCACGAAAATCGACTAGTGTTGTATAATTATGATAAGGTATCTTTATATTTTACTTCATGCGTTTTTTAAATAATTATTATATAATAGGTTATTATTTATTTTAAAATAAATTGGTTGTTCGAATATATATAAGAAAAAAATGGTTTAGTATCTTTATTGATAAACCACGAAATAGTTATAAATCATAGATTCCAAATTACTAATACTAAAATCTATTTTCATCTTTAAATATGGCTTAGTCTTGATAATTCTAGTTAATTTTTTATATCTTAAGTTGACAACGGCCTCCTTGATGGTAAGAGATTACCGTCTGCCATGCATAGCCCTCCATTATCCGAACTTTAGCTGTGTTATTAAATTACGCCGCTGAAAAATGGTTTCAAATTTACTTAAATTAAAAATAAAAATTTCATCTATAAATATTTTTATTATATAGCAGACATCGGGTCGGACAAGCCTCCTTAATGGTAAGAAAATCACCGCATCGCGTAGATAAGCAAGTCACAATCCGGGCTTTGGTTGTATTATCATCGGCTTATTATGCCGCTGAAAATGACCTCATTTAAGGTTCTATTTTTATAACAGGTTAATGAGCTGTATTTTCCAGAATTATGCAATGGCAGCGCATTATCTCAAGTCACCGAAATAGTGGATCCTCACCGAACGACTCGTGGTGTCTTTTTGGTTATCACGGCAGTGCTCTGTGGCCTCACCAAAATCAGTGTATGGGCGCATGGTATAACTTACTTGGATGACCATGAACCGCAAAGTGGGACTTACTTCTATGGTAGGATACATTTATACCAATTGCCAAAAGTAATGACGACGTTTTAATCAGTTTAAGATGTCGTCTACCGCATTTATCACGGAGAATGTTTGGAGGAGCTGTTTGGATTGATACCTGCTGTTGATCACCATCGAACATCGAGGCAGAATACAAAGTTTCATCGCTTCACCTCGATGTTTGTCGTTCCAGAACTGAGCGTTTTTTAAGGCATTTTACCGCGCACCACCTCTCTGTGGAATTAGCTGCCAGCAGGGCTATTTCCAAAGCAATACGACACGGGGACATTTAAGAAAAGAGCGTACTTTTTCCTTAAAAGCCGGTAGCGCATCCGTGGCTCTGTAAGGACTAGAGGTGTCCATAAGCGGAGAATCGCTTGCCCTTGATGAGCCTCCTGCTTATTTGCCACCGTTCACATAAAAATGTGTGATTAAAACTTAAGTCATCAAAATACTTTATAACAAATTGTTAAGTAGGTTTATGGAACTGTTTAGCTTTATACCATTATATAGTACCAACATATGTAATATGTATACAAACCATATTTTATCTTATATTGTTCACATATATATATATATATATTTCCTTGTATTTCAAATCCAGGACTTCTTACTTTGTTACGTCAATTTTTATATCTACTTAATTCACTCGTGGGAGTTATAATAATGTATATTTCAGGTATCTTAATCTCAATCCGGCTCTCCTTGGGTCTTAGTGCAACTAACTGGCTGAGGCCCGGCTCCGTGAGGGAGGACTGGTGGGAGGCGCACTTGTCTCTCTCAATGCTGACCCTCATGTTTTGCATCCTGTATACTTTATTCCCAAAGCAAATGCCCTCATATAAAGGAGTAGATAAAATTGAAATAACTTGTGAGTACACCTTGTATATAAATATTAAATATTACGAGTACAGTTTGATTAATTAATTTTATCAAAATAGCGAAAATGTACAAAATTAAAAGTTATAATCTATATATTTAAAATTCATAAATTAAATGAATGAAAGCAAACAAATATGGTTTTAACAATTTAAAATATCTTGTGTCTATGTTTACAAAATTTGAACATAAAGTTAAGCTTCAATTTACGTAGACATATCTACTTAATAAACTTCTACGGCGTTGATGCAGAATAGGTAAAAATATCAATATTTTAAAATTAGTCTAAGGAATTATTGCAAAAAGTTGAATTTAAAAACCTACTCCAGTGGGTTTGCCAACGTCGCAATCAAATTTGCAACTGTAAGAGCTTACCTGAATCTCCATAGTTTATAATGTAAAATGGATCTTTCACTAATAATGAGGTTGAATCGTATTAAAAGCTGTCAGGACCGTATGGTCATACAGCGACTAGTCATTCCAAAAAATGATCAATCACTTTGAATAAAAATACAAACTTTTACGCACAAAATAAAAAAATACTTTATTTATCAATTTTATTTTTATTTTATCATTACCTATGAACGTCATTGCCTCTACGGTAGTAGAGGTAGGTTCCAAGCGTAATCAGAAACCTGAGAAAAACCGGTGAAACCGTTTTGTTTTATTTTAACAGATTTCCTGAATTTATACTACGCTTTATCCCCAAGGCGTAGTGGCGTCATCAATAAAATGTCTTATTCTATAATACCCTTTGCTACACAAGCGTTCTTCAGGAAATCTTCCTTCCTTCTTCTTCAGGAAAGCGTCGTTCAGGAAATATGAATAGATGTTGACGATTCGTTTTAGATCATACAAAAAGATTACTGAAAATTTTGAATTAAATCTTTACAGGTGTCATTGAGCCACTAAGCCGTTTACTGAAGAACAAGTCTCTAATCTTGCAGTCTTTAGGAATCTCCTGTCTATCGGCTGCCATTTTTGGCTTCAATAACTATGAAATGTCATTGCTACAGGTAAAATTTAATTATTTTTTATTTAGCAATCACATAATATGTTTTCTTGCTTGGTAGAGCTATGTGGCATATGCTGACGCACCAATTATGCCGACTCAACTAGAGTTATATCACCGCCTCACAGAATACCATTGTGTAATTATCACTTATTTAGTGACAATTACACTTCAAAACTTAATTTAGTTTCTTTCAAGTATTTTCTCTCTAACTAATCGATTTTCTCATATTAACATACATAATCATCAGTCTATTAAAGTCCACTGCTGGACATAGGCTTCCCCCAAAGACCTATTGCGATCATGAGCGATCTGGATCCAGCGATTGCCCGCGACCTTTATAAGATCGCATTTCCATCGCATTGCGGGACGTCCTAGTCTGCGTTTCCCGGTACGCGGGCGTCACTCGAGAACCATTCTACCCCAGGTTATCGGTTCGTTGAGCGATGTGGCCAGCCAATTGCCACTACAACTTACTAATACGACGGGCAATGTCGGTTACTTTGGCTGATTTCGGATAATCTCATTTCTGATTTTATCTCGCAGCAAGACTCCGAACATTGCCCTCTCCATAGCTCGCTGACTGACTCTGAGCTTCTCTATCAGGCCCATTGTGAGCGACCACGTATTAACATACATAAATTGCTTATTATAGACAAAATTCTTCGTTGAGACTATACGACAGGATCCGCGCACATCTCGAGTGATTGTTGACATCTTTAGATCGCTAGTTATTATTTTCTTTGTCTCGGTAAGTATTTATGTAACTATAAAATCATTATAACAACAATATTTAGAGAAATACGTTGCTCTTATTAAATATTAAGAAATTCAATGGACATCAACGATAGATACACTAAAAGCAAAAAAAAAAGTTTTACTAGAAGCAATGAAAAGAAGGTTTAGTTTGTTTATTTGTATAACAAAGGTTTAAAAATATTAAATATTCATTAGTCACTGAAGCATAGATCTAATTCTGTTTATAATCGTTGCTTAGGTACTTAATTTGTTTAATATCTGAACTTCGAACCAAAATATAATTATATATTGTTACCAATATATATATATTGTCTTTGTTCAATACAATATATGTTTGTTACATAGATATTTCGTATGCGTTTCTCGGGACGTTGTGATGAGGGCGTCTGCGCAAATACTGCTTCTAAAGTTGGAGGTGCTGTGGCAATATTAGCGGCGGTTTTCTTCAGTGTATTGGCTGGCCTTAGCTGTAACACTGGAGAAATGGCAGGGTTTGATGGTGATTATCACCAGCCTGAATGCAGCATGCAATGCGGGTATTTAGTTTAAAAATTGCGTTTTATGTTACCATGGCAACTAAATGTTATTACACATTTTGAGTCTAAGATGTAAATTGTTTATTTTACATTTATCCTATAGTTTTTATATGTAATGAGCGGACTTTTAGATGTTCATCAGAAAAGTACGGCTTCAGTCCTGTGTGTGCAATTGACACGCAAACAACATATTTCTCGCCGTGTCACGCTGGCTGTAATGAATATGAAAGTCTTAACGGATTTTTGTAAGTATATTTTAACAAAATATTGTACTAAGATTCTCGAAGAAACTTAATTAATCTCCGTGATTGCGCTATATTCACTACTGCTGTGAATTTGTTTTGATATTTCTGTTTCATACCTACCAACAAAAATTAATACATAAAAAATAACCTTATGAAATAATTACTATTTTTACCAAAAAATTAGAAAATATCAAATATCACTACAGGTATCTTCAAACCAATACGACTTGGGATGTTCAAAAAAGAGCTTATCCCTTAAAAAAAGAGCTTAGCCCTTAAAGGCCGATAACGCACCCGCGGCGTTACAGACTAGGGTTGTCCATGGGTGGAGGACCGCTTATCCAAGGCGAGGCTCCTGCTCGTTTAGCACGGTATAAAAAAAATCTTTTGCTTTTAGTGTATTGGCATAACTTTAGTTAATCTTGAATAAATTGTCATGTATTTTCAGGGTTTTACAAAACTGCACATGCGATGCGCAGACGCAGCGTGCGGTTCGTGGTGGTTGCTCTCTACTTCCATCGTGTGCACTTATTTACAGCATATATCTCGTCTTCTTTACTGTGATGTTGGCAGCTGGAGGTATATAATTTTTTTTCAAAACATGCAAGTTACATTCATTCTCACTTGTAGAATTTTGCAGGTGGGCCTCCTTTATGGTAATAGAACACCAGTGCCCATGAACAACCGCGCCACTGTTCGGGTATTGGTTGTGTTGCCGGTTTTTACGTCACTTAAGCGGTATTTTTAATGGACTCAGATATCGTCACTCACTCTGCGAAACACAGTACAAGTATCGTTTCAAGATGAGTATTCTGTCAGCCTTTGGTATCACTTCGAATGACTAGGCGCAAATAATGCGTCAGCATGGCTTTCCCACGGGTGCGACAATATTAAGATACTAGCCCGGCTACTGTCAAGCTCCTCCAGAGACGTTTAAATTAAATTATAATTACCCGCACCAGGATTCGAATCCGATACCTCTCGCTTTATGGTACACTTTTAAAACCAAAAGAGTATTGATATTTTAGACTTATTAAATCTTGTCCTATTTCAGCATCCTCACTGTTGATGCAAGGAATGGTGATTTTGCGTAGTACAACACCTCGTGACAAGCCACTGGCATTGGGACTGGCCTTCGCAATAGTGGGGCTGGTGGCCAACGCTTTAGGACATTTCTTGTATATGTTGATCAGTGGTTAGTGATTTTATATTGTAAGAGATAGCAGGCGTAGCAAAAACCACTACTTATAAAACATTTTCAGATCTCTTAGACGGAAAAATATATATTTCTATTGAATTATTTATGTTATTAGCGACGGACTAGTCGCCCGTTGTAGTTACTAAAATACTTTATTTTTTTTTTATCACTGAGAATTACGTTTACAAGTTTTTCATTTTAGCCAAATTATTAAAACTAAAGAATTTTTTTAGAAATTTAGTCTCTTCTAACGTAAGTTCAAAATTTGTTAAATAAATATTCTTGTTTCAGATTTCACCTGCGCCTACAAAGTGAACGGTGTGTGCATATTTCATTCAGATATTGTGTGGATAATACCCGTTGCAAGCGTGGTGTTATGCTTGGCGTCAGCAGTGTTCAGCTTTGCCGCAAGCCGAGCCAGCGCGACTGACGTTGTCGCCATTAATGGTGTTAGCTGATAATAGATAAGAATAACCTTATAACTTTCTCTTTTCAAATACATAGACTAACTATTTTGCGATTCTCACATCAAATACTTCATCATCATCAGCCTCACATCTTCCCCAAAGACGCCCACCTATTGCGATCTAGATCCAGCGGTTGCTTGCGACCTTTATGCGCCGGAAACGGAGACGAAGACCGATATATGTCGCAAAGCCCACCCCGGTGAGGTTCCTACTGGCCGCTCAGGCGGCCAATGTTCCCACGACGGCCCAAGCCGAGGTTCGTGTCTCGCAGGAGACGTCTTTGTGCTAGTCGCGGCACAAACCAAATTCTCGACGAGCTTAAGCCCCAAAAGTCCGCGAGAAGCTTTAGAGGACTTATGCCCACAGCGTTTGTCATTTCTAAAAATAAAGAATGATAATGAATTCTACGTGTGGATGGCATTATAAGCATTTCATGTTATGCTAGAAATAGATTCGCTTGGGGTTCCGAGAGCCGTCCACGCTGTTGAGGGTAAATTACACGTTAAACTGGTCTGCACCCGGCTTAAGATTCATAGATATGTCAAATTAGGTCCTCTTTTTTTCCTTCCGAAGTTGAAATAATAAAATATAAAATATTTAAACTTGATTAGTATAAGGCAGTTAAAATAGCTAAAAATGCATAGGATAACATTAATAATTGTTGTTAAGTAGTATTTTTTATTGTAATGTGTTTTTTTATAATGCCGTGTAATAAATAAAATGTGTGCGCAAGGCGTATGAGAAATATCCAATTACTGTTTGATTATGAATATCTTAGAACATCTCCGAATTAAACAAAAGAAAAATAGAAAGTTATTTATTTCCCGATGGCACTATTTTAAAAACATGAAAAATATAAATATAATTTATTTATAAATTTCTTATCACAAATTACAAAAATTGCGATGCAAATTTGTCCTCAATTGTACCTATAACATGTATTAAGACATATTTGTGCGAAGCCGCCGACAATAAATACCTAAATATATAAATAAATTCATAAAATATTGACACAATGTAAAACTTTCATAAATAAATATTTTTTTGGTAATTTCCAATAAAAATATAAATATTAAACTTTCCAAATATATAAAACTAATTACTAGATAACAAATTACTATTTCCTTACGTATTGTTTAAACCCAAGACAACAGATTGTACTTACATAATTATCTAGAACTATCATCTATGGAAATGAAGTCTATGCTTCTATTAATGAACTTATACACAATAAATAAAATATAGTTCGCGAATCCGATTAATATTTTTAGGGCAACATTACATCCAAGGTCGATCATAAACACTATTTAATGATCCAGTATACGTAGGTTTCCTGAAACTATTTTGTTCTCGAGCACTGCACCAGACGGGATGTCAATCCTATCTCCATGGTTTGCTATTATTATCACAGTACCCTGGAAAAAAGGTTGCTTTTTAAAACTACAGAATATGTAATTACAAATATATATATTAAATAACTTTTTATATTATTTACTATCAAAATCGTATTTAAAATCCGAATTACAATATGTAAATTTAACACTATTTTTAGTTTGAAACAAAACACTAAGTTTTTCATGAATTTTGATTGTAGCTGCTGCCTGTCTCATTTTCCTTACGGTATACACATTCATTGCGCGGAGTGTGGCGCCGTATTCCATGGGCGGCGGTATTCTTTTACCATATAGGAGACCCACGTTGTCCACTATAATAAAAAAAAATAAAAGTTACCTTCAAGGAAACACCTCTCCCGAATGTCACATCACCGGAGACCGTCAAATGGTCCAACTCAATCAGGTCCGGTATCGTCGCGAATCTGTTCAGAAACTCTTTCACTTTTGCAAAATGATTATCACCTAACTTCACTAGGGGTGTAGAGGGGAACATACGTTGTTCGGACATCACTAGAGAACCGTGCGACAGACTGTACAAATTGGACATCACTAGTAGCAAATCTGAGGTTTTCTTCACAGGTAAGAACCGACTTCTGGGCACACTGACACCGATTCCACCTTCGAAACACTTCATAGCCGCACCCACGGCTGTCTCCAATTGGATTACATTCACGCCGTCAGCCAGACTCTTGTTGTTGACTATAATCTCCATATTAAGCGAACCTTGTTCGACAACCCTCTGAATGGCGTCCAATTTCGCCCACAAATTATTCGTATTGAAGAATTTGAATTGGCTGACCGACTTAAAGTCATCGACGTGTTCTTTTGGCACTTGGGCGATTTCCAAGAGCCTCAATTTGTTCTCGTATTGAATAAGGGTACCTCCCTTGACGTCTGCCCTGGTCTTGTCGGTCACTTCCATTACAAACTCCGCTGGTTTCTGTTCAGGGTTGAGGAGTAGACTTAGGATGTTCAAATCAACTGTGGCTCCGAGATTGTCGATATTGCTGATGAAACAGTAAGTCCTGCCTTCCTTAATGAATTTCTGAAGGAGGCCAGAGTTATTAAAGGATTCGTAGAAGTCTCCGTGTCCTGGCGGGTACCAGCTGAAACAGTAATAGAGTTGATTTTATTTCTAATGCAATGTTAAATAATTACGACATATATAAGATGAAATTCAATATCTATTTCATATACGAACGTCTTAATTATGGGCTCACAGAATACTCAGCGTGAAACGGCACTTGTATTGAGAAAAAAATCTCAAGCGATGACATCATTAAATTACTCAATAGAACAAACATTAGAGATTCTGGTGCTCTCAAACAAAAATGATTAACATTTTTCAAAGAATTTTAGCTGTAGTTTGCAAGTGTGGCTGATGAGCGTGATGACGTTATGACGTGCAGCTACAGTATATTTTAGATCTTGTCCAGAAGGATCGAATTTGTCGCGAACCGTTTCGCACGATTAGATCCTAGACACCGATTTATCGCGACCAAAAGCGTCGCACGTATTAAAAATACGAGCGTAAATCACTTTCAGTACTAAGGACGCCTTGTTACGTCCAGTTAACGCGCGAATTTGCATCACATACGGCAAGCAGCACAGTCGAAAAAAAATGTTAATAATTGTAGAACATATAGCCGGAATCTAAAGGTTTTATGATTCTCGTTCCTTTTCATGTTTCGTACTGAAAATCTCCCCAAATGCTCGCACGTTGGTACACATCTTGTGGACGCAACGGTCGCGCTAGAGAATTGCGACCAATTCTGTCTGGACAAACGAAAAGCTACTTACGCTTCAATATCATTGTGGACATGAGCGTTCTTCGGGACGGGCAACAATGATTCCCTGTCGATTCTCGGATGGCAGGATTGGTTGAATGTGTGTATGTCTAATTTCAGACCTTTGTACTTGCGTATCACTTTCTGGGTATCTTCGTCTGTGTTAAACGAATTCATCAAGACCAATGGCACATTGCATTTGTACGTTTTGTTGAGGTGCTGAAATAAATTTTGAAATTCATGCCATTCAAATGCCACTCAATGTGTTAATTATAATTAAAGTATAATTATAAAAATTACAGATCATATATAGATTGTTAGCATTTAAACAAAAAAACACATTTTATTTGGTACTTGAAATTTAATACTTCAACAAAATTATAGTGAAACCGTGGCAAAAATGGCGGAACGAATCTATGTGACTAAGATAAGACAGTGATCTATGTGCGACCATAGACTAAATAAACCTCACCTCAATCTGTTGTACAGTGAGATCCAAGAATGTTAGCTCATTTCGGACCTGTATCACGGACTTAGGACCTTTGCAGCCCATGGAAGTGCCGAGACCACCATTCAGCTTCACAACAACAAGCTTATCCAGCATGTGGTGAATGTTATCTGTAGTTGGTGTACTCAGACTGGTGTAGTCGATGACAGCGCCCTCTGGCAATTTCTGAATTTTCTCCCATGTTACTGATGGGCCCTCTGTAATAGTAACATTTATGAATTAATAATTTTTATATTAAACATACAAACAAAGTATTGTAGTGTAGTATACAAAATAAAAAGTAATCTTTACGAGAAAACTATAAAATAAAGAATTTATTTTTCACGGCTATATATTTTAAATGAATGCGGGCCATAACATCTAACTTAATGAGTATGTACGAAGATTGTATTCTTAGAGATAAAAAGCCGAACATAAACAAAGCGTGGATTGTGGCGCGGTTGTCCATGTGCGGCCCTGATCTCTTACCATAGAGGACACCTGCCTAATCCGTTGCCAGCAATATCGTAATAAAATGTGTACATGTAATGTAAACGTATGTGCTTTGAAAAGACTTATATAGCAACTCCTGAATGCATTTTTAATTTTATAATATTTGTTTGTAATGAACAACTCACGTTCGGCCAAAAATCTGCTAAACAAATTCTTGAATCCCTGAAACTCCTTCTCGACGGCCGGTCTTCTAGGTTCTGGTAATGTGGAGACCAGCCTCTCGAGTTCCACCTCCAGTCGAGCGAGGGCATCTCGCTTGGTCGCCTCTTTGAAGTCCCTGGAACCTGACGGGGTTCTTTGATGACTCCGGATCTGAATGTTAACGAGACAAATTTATCTTAATATTAGTGCATCCAGCTGAAGTCGACCAGTATGCTACTGGGTATAACTTATGTCTCATATTTCTATGTTTATCACGACTCGGTATATCAGTACATACGAAAAAGATTTTTTTAATTTAAAAATTGTTAATACTGTAATTGTTAAAAACTGTTATAACTGACTGCCAAAGCCAGTTAATTCAGAATAATTGAACTCAACATGTTAATTTTTGCCTATTCACCGCAAAATACAATTACACCGACCACTAATAATATATTGTCAGTTCAACAACTGTGTACAAAATGCTTTTCTAAAGGAGGCTGTATTTGTAGTTTCATTGTTGTTGATATATTTTATACATAAAAGGTTTAATTGCTTAATATAATAACAAGCATTTTTACACTCAGAATCTATATTTTATAGGTACATCATACTGTCATATGAACCGTAAAAATTAAGTCCTATTACTTGCGTTAACGTAAAACCAAGAAATTAGGCATGTAATAAGTTTACAGTACACAAGAACTATTATGGATTATAAAATAATCCAATTACAAAAAAAAGTCACCCTCGTTGTAATATTATGAGAGTAACATTAGCTTTTAATGTAGGCTTAAACAGAAGAAAGATTCGTTCCTATGTTACATATGTTAAAATCGATTTCCCACTTTTAAAAGGTTTAATTGTTTGATTTAGTTGCTGAAGCTTATGCGGACGCACTAATTGAGCCGTCTCGTCCGAAGTGACTCACATGTTCTTTTGCCATATAGCACACCCACCTGCTCCGTTGTCTGCTATAGAATAAAAAAAATGCAATAAAAAGTATTAAATATTTTTTATGGTATAACGGAGCATGTGGGTCTCCTAAATGGTAAAAAAACACACCCCCCCATCACCAACAGCGCCACAGTACGCGCATTGGTTAGGTTGTCGCATTTTTAAGTCGCTTAAGCGGCATTTTAAGGGACTCCGATATACTCACTTAGCGAAAGACAGAGGCACCGTTTCAAGTACAATTACTATTTCACATTGAGTATTCTGTGAATCACTTCATACGAGCCGGCCCAATTAGTGCGTTAGCATATGCTTCAGCATGGCACTCCCACAGGTGCGACATTAAGACACTCTCCCGGCCACTGTCAAGCCCTTTCAGAGACCGAATAGATTATAAATTAATTGTCTAGACCGGGATTTTAACCCGATACCGTACGCGTTATGGTAAACTTATAAACTACTTTAGCTACGAGGGTTTCTAAATAAGTATTGTCTACATATACACCTATGTTACTGTAAATGTCTCAATTTCTTTACCCATTTGCTAATCATGAAGACGGATTTTTGACATTGATTCACTCTGTGATCGATTTAAGCCTACGCTTAATATTTCGCTTCAGGGCTCAACTGTCATTTATGGTCTTTTGGCGAGTGATTAAATTGATAATTATAGCAATTAAACGTAATTAATCATCATGTATTAAGATTCTTGATAAGTGTTAATTTCAACTTTCTATTTTGTGATAATTAAAAATACATTAATCATTGCTTTCTAATAAAATATGTTAGTGCACGTAAAATTGTATTTAATTTATGTATAATATTTTATTTTGTGAACGACTACTTGCTGTGTGACCGTACGGTCCTGACAGCTTAATCGCGGACAGTGTGGGCGAGCGGGACAGCTCGCCGGGGTTTTACACGACTAGCACTAGGGCGTCTCCTACGAGACTCCAACCTCGGCTTGGACTATCGTGGGGAAATGTAAGTCTCATGGGCGGACGTACGGCACTCGCCGAGGTGAGTATTTATATAATATATTATTTTGTAAATTATTGTTTTGATTAGGGAAAAAAAACAAGGCTTTGTTTATTTTTATTGAACCGTAGATGTCTACCTACTTAGGATTACGTATAATATTTATTAAATTATTGTCGTACTTACATAATTTAATAAATATTTTTATTATCCGTAATACCTCGATGTTTGTCGTTCCACAACTGAGCATTTTTAAGGCAATTTGTGCCGCGCATCACCACTGTGTGGAAACTGCTTCCTGCTCAGGTATCTCCAAACCAATACTTGGGGACCTTCAAAAAAGGAGCATAAATCTCTTAAAGGCCGGCAACGCACCCGTGTCCCTGCAAGGGCTAGGAGTGTCCACGGGCGGAGGACTTCCTGCTCGTTTGCCACCGTTTCCATGAAAAAGATAAAGCAACACTTAATCCAACTTATTAAATTAATTTATAGTTAATATGTTACATAATATAGGTTTTTTTTAATTATATAGCGGACAACGAAGCAGGTGGTTATCCTATATAGTAAGAACACCGCTGCTCATGAACAACCGCGCCACAGTCCACGTATTGGTTGTGACGCCGGCTTTTAACTCTAGTTAAGCGGCACTTTTAAGGGCGTCCGATATCCTCATTCACTCTGCGAAATACAGTAAAAGTACTTTTTCACGCTGAGTATTCTGTTAGCCCGTGGTATCACTCCGGAGGAGCCGGTACAATTAATACGTCAGCATATGCTATAGCATCGCTCTGCCATGGTAGAAAATAAAATATAATATTATGAAAGTATCATTAACTAATTGTCACTTTAATATAATAAAAAATATATTTTCTCTCTCTTATGTCACTAACTTGAAACAACCATTACACTTAATTTTACTTTTACACTACAAATAGACCAGGTTATTACTCAAATGTCATTTGACGTGCGCAGATGACCGTAGCAGCCTTCAGGCCATCATTTGAACACCATGAGATTTACCATTTTCATGCAATTTATATAATTATGTTAATACTGAAGGAGGAAATAAGAAGGCATACCTATTACGAACTTATTAAGGCACATACTTTTGGGTGGAACTGATATTATTTTGATATTCTTGATCGGAAACGGAAACGGAATGATACCTAATCTAGTAAGTGTCAATCACTGAGTATTGAGTATCCTTCAATCTGAATTATATCAGATCTTCAGTCATTAACTGTTTAGCGGAGTGAGATTTTTGTTGATTGAGTTTGATTTTTTTAATAAAAATGGTGACAGAAGAGTAAGAGGCTAACTTAGTAGATACGTTCCACCTCCCATGGTCATGCCCTTGGTCCCATGGTGCCCTTGCAACAACACGGGTGCGTTGTAGGACTTTAAGGGATAGGGTTTTTTTATTCTAGAGAGGACAATGGAGCAGGTGGGTCTCATACATGGTAAGAAAACACTGCTGCCGATGAACAGCCGCGCCGCATTCCGCGAATGATTGTTTTATTGGTCTCTTACGCCGCCTAAGCGGCATTTATAAGACCTCCGATATCCTCACGCACTCTGCTTACACAATACAAGTACCGTTTCAAGCTGAGTAATCTGTGAGCCCGTGGTATCACTTCGGACGAGTCGGCTCAATTAACGCGTCAGCATGTGCATGGCTCTTCCACGTGTGCGACAATATTAAGACAACCGCCCGTCCACTTTCAAGCCCTTTCAGAGACAGCATAAATTATAAATTAATTAAAATTGTCCGGACCGGGACTCGACACCGATACCTCGAGCTTCATGGTACACTTTTAAAAGACCTACTGAAAACTGGCCTACGAGGCTCTCAAAAATAGGTGGGGTCTTTTAGCTTCGATAAATACCGGAGACTCATCAAGGAATGCAGAGCGCAACATAAGCATGCGTGAAAGGAGGCTCAGTCTTCTTTTTCAATCAATATAGAGGATAGAAGTAGCTTTTATCTGCGTTCCGTGCCGCTATATTATAAAACATGCCTTGAACTGTGCAGAAAGTATAAGCAGCAATTGATGCGACGTGCATCTCAGACATCGAAGTAGCCCGAAGCGTCACCTCATAATTTCCTACAAATAACAATAACGACATAAAGACACGCACGTCCGTCCACCGCGGCGATCGAGAGGATAATGCGCGATAATTCTAAATTTGAATTTGAGGAACGGTCGCGCACGGGTCCGTGTTGCCTGTTATATAATTAGAAAATGAGAGGGTTGCGTGCCCCGAGGCGTCACTACTATCGCTCAGCATCGCTACGAGGAACTGGCCAGTGATGTATAATATCGATATTTCGATAGATCATTTCGTGGCTGATATTTTCAAAGCTATCGCATAAATCAATGTCCTACCGCTTACATATTCCATTAATGTTATTTAAAACTCACATAAATTTTAATATTTTTTAAGGTAAAACGGACAACGGAGCAGGTGGTTTTCCTATATGGTAGGAGAACACCGCCACCCGCCCTTGCACAACTGCGCCACAATCCGCGCATTAGTTGTATTGTCTGCTTTTTAATGACTCAGCGAAACACAAAAACACAAAAAAGTTAGTACCGCTTCACGCTGAGTTATCTGTGATCACATGGTGTCATTTCAGACAAGCCGCCCCAATTAGTGCGTCAGCATATGGTTCAGCATGGCTCTACCACGGATGGGAGGGACAGTATCAAGACACTCGCTCGGCCACTGTCAAGTACTTCCAGTGACCGAATGAAGTATAATTTAAATTATAATTGTTTGGACTGGGAGTTGAACCCAATATCTCTCGCTTCATGGTATACTTCTAAAGCTATTTAGCTACGAGGATCTCAATTTTTTTAAGAAGGATCTATTAAATGATATTGCTCTGTAAGAAACAAAAAAACAACATTAAAAGCCTTTACATGTACATTGATGATATAATTTATTAATTTCAAAATAACTAAAATCATCCACTTCAATGTCAAAAACCAAACACATCAATGTCACCAGACATCATAGACAAACTAAAGAAAATCTATAACATTCAATGTAAACTGTAAAGAGGTTTTATACATTTTACCTACCAGCAGCAACATAAATAATAATAATAAAAAATAATAATAATAAATAAGAAAGATAAGAATATAAAAGCAGCTTTTTAATGTGAGATCGTGAACTGCCAAAACCTAATCAGTGAGCTATTGAGGCCATATGCTCTATTATCTATGTTTAAGTAACTGCTATGCAATTTCCCAATATCATTAACATACCACCGAAATGCGTGACAGTGTCACAGCCTAGGGCCTTCAAACTGTTATCGATTAGGGTGACCATTTGTTTTAGATTTATTTATTATTTTTATTTTATACCGGACAACGGAGCAGGTGGGTCTTCTATATGGTAAGAGAACAGCGCCGCCCATGAACAACCACCCCACAGTGTTGCTGGCATTTTAAGTCGCGAAAGCGGCATTTTTAAGGGTCTCCGATATCTTCACTCACTCTTCGAAATGCAGTACAAGTACCGATTCAGGCTGAGTATTCTGTGAGCCATGGTATCACTTCGAACGAGGTGGCCCAATTAGTGAGTCAGCATGCAGCATATACTTCAGCACGGCTCTCCCGCAGTTTATAGTAATCTAGGCAGGAATCTTAATTAATGATCATAAATTACATTTATATCTTATATAAAAGCTCTGGCTAAAAAAAATTATAATTATGTTAATCTATAAATTTCAACAATATTTTTAGTCTCTAAAAAACAGCCAGGCAATGTTTATCTTTCATATATTCTATTGGAAAGAAATTGTATATATATGTAACAGTAAATACAGAATTTTATAGGTATTACTATATAATATGTTTATATATAATATGTATTATTATATTGTTGTGTATAGGTAGGCAAGACATTTATATTTAATAATATATTATATTTAAAAAAGTATTACAACTGTTATAGGTACCTAAGGCTTAGTAAATAAATGATTTAAAATATATCATTTAATGTAACGGAAATTTGAGGTAACCCAAAATTTAATGTAAATTGTAATCATATTGTGTGGGAACAAATAAAAATGGTTCAGATTCTCACGTCTGTCAGATATAAGTGGAATACCAGAAGGCATTGATCGCGTGACAAACGTTAAGAAATGATTCCGATGGGAACCGAACCTAATACCGGGCTAACTCTGACAAATTGCAAGGATTTACTCCAAAAATGCTAAAGCATTTAATATGTTGTAAAAATAGCTGTCTGTTACACCGAAACGAGCAGGCTAATATTTTTTTACAATTAATTTTTGCATAGTTAATAATGAATTCATAGAAGTGTAACCAAATGATTGCCCATTGAAAAAATAAAAACGGGTTTTCACACATGAGTATTATCATAGATGAACTAGAACATTAAGGATTTTTAAGAAAACATGCCAGCATGAAACAGTGCAACGCCTTTGTTTCACTGAATCAGGGAGGATTTTGGAGGCCCTTGAAATGATATAATTAAGCGACGTAATAAGCCGGCAACAGAATAGCGCGGATTGTTGTTTGTTGTCGTCTATGGGGATGATTCCTTACCATAGAGGAGGCATGCTTACTCTGTTGCCCGATATACCTACAATAAAAAATGTATTATAGAAATATATTGATTTTGACAAGAATATCGATTCAATTACGGACTGATACAATTTGGCTTGTTAGTCGTTATTAAGTATTAGTTTTTTAAATACAGTTTACATAGAATTACCTTTGATAAAGTGGACAATAATTATAAAAAGGTTGTTATTACACTATGTGCCACATATCACAATACTTAGCGTGAAACTCAGTAGTTTACTAGTTTACAATACATTTACTGTACTGTATGTACTTGTACTGTATGTACTTGTACTGTATGTACTTGTACTGTATGTACTTGTACTGTATGTACTTGTACTGTATTTCTCAGAGTAAGTGATTTATATGCCATGCGCAGTTGGCCGTGGGCGGCGGTGTTCTCATATAAGAGATCCTCCTGCTCCGTTATCCGCCATACTATATAAAAAAAATATTCTTCATCAGCCCATTCAAGTCCACTGCTGGACATAGACCTCCCCCAAAGACGCCCACCCGCTGCGATCTGGAGCGATCTGGATCCAGCGGTTGCCCGCGACCTTCGTTACATCGTCTTTCCATCGTGTGGCGGGACGTCCCACTCTGCGTTTTCCGGTGCGCGGTCGCTCGTAGAGTTACTTGTGAACAATTAATTACTCCACACACGGTGTTTTGCAGGTTGGCAGCACCTGCTACTAGAAGTGCTCCTGTCGTTGCCCAATGTGATGTTCGTGTTGGATCTCTCGTTGCGGCTGCTGGCCCTTTTGGCGCCCGTGATGGGCCGACTGCCGAACGGCAATCCCGACTATTATATCGCGGCCGCGAGTTGCGTTTTTTGCCTTCTCGCTGCTATGTGTGCGGTGAGATTTTTACAGCTTTAACATTCTTTGCCTATTAAGGCTTTCATATAATCATGTTCTACACTCTGTGTATGAAACGTTTCCAGTCGGGAGTGGAGCTGCTGTTCTCGCGCGCGCGTCTGTGGGTCGTGGCGGGCGCGCTGGCGGTGCTCTGCGTCGTGCTGATGTTCGTCCCGTTCAGCCCGTACCAGAACGACGGCGTCGCCGTGCAGAGGCACCACTGGTATGTAAGTACTCTTCCCGTAATGTTGCTAGGACATTAGGTGAATATTACAATCAAGTGTTGTATTGAGGACAATAACACCGGCGGGTCTCTTTGATGGTCAGAGATCACCAGGGATCATGTAATGGACTTCCGTTATACTCACTCATTCAGCGAACACCGACACAACTACTGTTGCACTCTGATATTCTGTGAACCAGCACTAATTGGGCCACCCAATGGCATGGCGTTAGCTTGGTTCTCCCAAGGCTGCGACAGTGTTGTTTTGAGTAGGAGAGAAAGTATCTTAAACGATACGGGTATATGAGGAAAATTACATTTGTGTGTAGCAAATTACTTTCAATTGTGCAGCACACGCAGATCGTGTCGTACAACCGCAACGGCGCGGTGGTGGAGCGCAGCTCGGGCTTGCTCGTCACCAAATGGGACGTGAACAACGTCGCGGCGGCGGAGGCGGCGCTGCGCCACGCGGGCCTCAACCGCAAGGACCTGGCGGCCGACTGCGCGAAGCACCTCTTCTGCAACCTGCCCATCTATCGGCCGACCTTGGCTAAGAACTTGTTAGTCGGCCCTCTCTCACTTGGACGCCTGGCCTTGTGGTGGCGTGTCTGAAGCACTCTCACAAAACGGGTCACATGGGTCCTTTATTTTAGCTAATCACTCTCAATTAATGTGTCGGTGGCGACTGTTAGTGAATATAATGAATTATATGTCAGAGAAGGACTCTTTGCTTCAACATCAGAAATTGCGGTACAGTCTTTGTGTGAGCCATAAGGTTTTAGTGCGAGTACAAAACACGTTAAAGACAGGTTTCACAATACTTAATTTAGTTTTAATAATCGGTTTAAGATAAGTTAGGACCGAGCAGTGTGTTCAAAGCACACATCTCTATTCTCTAACTCTCCAACGTTTTTAATCAAAGTTGGCGCCTAGATCCCACACGAAGTATGTGCTCTGCTCGGGTTTATTATTACATTATAACTCATATGATTACTTGAACCGAGATTAAAACGTTATTTAGTCTGGGAAATATGTAATAAAGTAAATTTAAATTAAATATTATCGAAAACTTTAACAATTTCAATAGACTAAACACTCCACACTGTGCTTTAATCTCAATGATAACTTACGTTACATAAATACGTTGTTAGAAATTTGTTAGGAATGTATAAATTTGTATTAAATTTAAGTTCATTTGCAAAAAAGTTCTGCGTTATCATAAAATCAACAATTCTTCTCCAGTGGCTCCGACATATATTATCTTATTAGCGTTGTTATGTTAAGCACGGCTTTGTGCTGTAGTAATGGTAAGCTTCGTCGTTGCAGAAAATCGGGCCTCTTCCTGTTCATGGAGCCGCCGCACGCCTTCGAACACTCGCTGCGCGCGACGAGCAGCTCCTGCGTGGGCACTGTGTGCCAGCTGCAGCTCGCCATGACTGGTCAGGTTTCCACGATGGCAGCGCTACCCTTTTTTTCTTTCTTTTATAGTATAGTTGACAACAGAGTAGGTGGGTCTCCTACATGGTAAGAGAACACCGCCATTCATACACAACTACGGCACAGTCTGTGTATTTGTTGTGTTGTCAGCTTTTTATGGCACTTGAGCGGCATTTTAAGGGACTCTGTTATCCTAACTCATTCAGCGAAACACTATATTAGTACCGTTTCACGTTGAGCATTCTGTGAGCCATGCTGAAGCATATGTTGACGCACAAATTGGGCCGGATCGTCCGAAGCGATACCACGGGCTCACCGAATACTCAGAATTAAATGGTACTTTAACAATATTTCACCGAGTGAGTGAAATTTTCGGAAACAATTTAAAAAATGCTGCTTAAGTGGCGTAAGAAGCCGGCAACACAACCAATGCGCGAACTGTGGCGCGGTTGTCCATGGTGTTGTCTTACCGCATTGGAGACCTACTTGCTCTGTTGCTTATAATAATACGACGTTAATAAACTTTTTTTCACTAAAGCTGTGGCAATACACTGGGAAATATATTTTATGTTGTTAGAGTAAGAGATTTCACATTTTGATTTTAAAATCACTATAATTAATTTCAGGTCCGAGCTACAGCACGCTGACGATAAGCCCTCACGCCAACGTGACCCTGAGCGAGTGGTCTTTCTCGGCGCCCCTGCAGCGCTCGCTCGTCTACGAAGGCCGGCCGGTCTACATCGTCACCTACACGACTGCCACCTTCTCCCAATCGCCCGAACCCATTCAGTTTCGTCTCAGCCTCAACGCAAGTATCTTTCGGATCAAGTCGCCCAGCGAGTGACGATGTCGAGGACTCGTTAACTTATACAGCTTAGTGGATTGTGGCGACATTTGCTAACTGACATCAAGGAGATCTGCTTTTTGCGTTGGCCGCTATGTAACAAAAAAGCTTAGTTTCCTCGATGACAGCCTTCCTCGCTTAATACAATTGTACACCAAAAGTACTCATTCGATCAAAAAATTTTACTAAAACCAATGAACTTGTAGAATATAGCAACTGGCAACGTCTCAGCGCGCATGCCCTTATGTATGTTTATGTACAATTCAATTAGAAAAGGTTGAAGGATGCCGGGTTCGTAAATGGCATAAGAGACTATTAAGTGAATAATGCTAATTTTAAAATAAGTTTTTCTCTGTTTAATTAATTGTCCATCCCAAATGAGTTATTCCGCATGCTCTTCTCAGTGAGCTTAGCTCGGAACCGGCTTTAGACTGCTTTTGACGTTCAACGAGCTGCGTTTTTGTATTTATGTTAAATTAAAATATTTCCTTTCATCTTTTGAGCTGTGTCGTCCATCCGCAGGTGCCCCGCGAACTGCAATCCCAACCGTACGTCTCGGTCAGCCACGACACGCACAAGATTCAGGATTCGGAAGACCAGACCCCGGCTTTCAGAAGACTCATAGAATCCGCCCCCAAATATTTTAACATCGCCCCCACAATAACATTTAGAAGTAACTACGAGTTTTAGATTAGGCCAGTCACTGCTGGATTAGACGATAGGTGGAGCCAAGTGGACGGCAGAACCTCCTTGATGCTTTATTGAATTGAACAAATCCAATTTGACTGTATAGCTCATAGAATCCAGTGATTTATATTTTTGTACTGAACCGTAATGAGGAATTTTACATTCGGTACAGATTTGTTCTATGTTATATACCTAGTCCAATAAAAAAGTCATCTTGCTTTATTGCCCTTACCTGTACCAGTGTATAGGAAACTTAATTGTAAAATGTATCTGTATTATTAACACTAAATGTTAATGTTGAAATTAAACCTTACCACACCAAAGATACCGATAGAACATAAAATGGGAGAAAATCGGTTTTACAGTTTTTAATAAAGATATATATTTATTTTTATACTTGTAGTTTTGTGAAATTCATGATATTAGGTGTGCGTTTTTCATCTTTATTTTTTTTTAAATCTCAAAGATAAGACAGTTTTTTTCAGCGAAACGCTCAGAGCATAAACTTTGTACCGTAACCTAAAGAACCTGAATTGGTTCCAAAATATAATATTTTTCATCGCTGTGTACAGAAAATCTAGGCGGTAGTGAAAGGCTAAAGAAAACACAATGATTTAGAAAAGGATTTATTGAGTGAATCAGTCTTTTATACCCTCAAAACCAACGAAAGAACAATTCTGTCGTTCATTTTGATTTCTATTACACAGTATATATAACAAAACTTAAATATACTTTAACAATTAAATAAAAATGCAACGTCAGGTAAATTGGTGGCTCTTTATTTTTGAGATCCGAAAATAATAACAAAGACTTCTTACTACATATTTATTAGAGAAAAGCAGGCACCTAGACACTCTTATAGTAATGCAACTGTCATCTTATCCCTCCACATAAAGGAACTGAAGTAGTCGGTTTATTTAAAAAATGTGATTTTAATAATCGAAAAATCTACATATAATTTTATATATTGCATTGACAATTTAAAAACGACAGTCATCCCACATGAATCGTAAATGATCATCGGCCCTCACAACTATCAACTTTGATTATCACGGTCATTCAATAATATCTAACAACTTATAATGAGGACAAATTCGGTTTTGTTACACATTATCTGGTGAAACATTGAAAAATAGGAGATTGACATTGATTAGGTGCGCATGCAATACGTATGTGTGTTCTTATATTGGCTATGTATATTGAAGTATATTTTATTGTTGAACAATCTATTTTAATTATTTCAATAGCTGAATGAAAATTACCATACTATTTTCAGAAAAAAAAATGGTTTCGGTATTTCGGATGTCTGCGTGCTTTTGTGAGGATTTCTCTCATGTGGTCTAAGAGATTAATTTAGTTATCTGTAGTTGTCAAAAATAGAATCATCTAACGAACACACTGCCAGATCTACTAAAGAATCAAACGCTTAAAATTAATACGTTTAGTGCAGGCCTTACAATATATTAAGGCATTCGCTCATTACATACACGGACTTAACACATTTAAAGAACCGCTGTTTGCCACAAGCTTACAATCTAAAGCGACCTAGAAATATTATACATCTAACCAAAATAATAAAATACATATTATAAGCTAAATGAACATTTCTACACAAACGACGCTCATCATTGCTCTACCGACGACACCACAATCTAATCCGATACAAGTTTGTGTCGCGAGACTCTCAACTTTTAACAAAAGTACATTTAAAGTTGCTGGATACATCCTTGCGATAGTGACAACCAGCTGTTAAAGTCAAGGAATAACATTGAGACACACATAAGACTATGTTAGAACAGCATGGACCGATTTTCATGAATGATGGAGTCGGCATTCTAAATGACAATCATGTATTAACAATTACACAAGATTTAAAAATACAATCACAAGATCGTTACATGACATTTTACGCATGTTCTGTATTAAGAATATAAAAGTCATTCAAAAACAAATATAAATTACAACTTTCGACTTAAATTACTAGACACTACAGGTCCATTCACACATCAGTGAACTCACAGTTCCGTCTCTCGAGGACCGCAATATGTCGCAAAGTCCATTCCGGTGAGCTGCCGACCGGTCGCTCAAATGACCAACGTTCTCGCGACGGCCCAAGCCGAGGTTCGTGTCGTGCAGGAGACGCCCTTGTGCTAGTCGCGACTCAACCCATTTCTCGGCTCAAAAGTCCGCGAGAAGCTGTAGAGGCCTTCTGCCGACAGCGTTAGTCATTTCAAAAAAAAAAGTACCATCTCAGCTCTGTATCCGTGCTACAGTGATGCGTCAGTGCTTCAATTCACACATATCAAGGACTGTTCAGTTCTTTACTAGCGTTGATGTCCATTGCTGTAATGGCACTCTTCAATGCCACAGAAATAGCTATTGCTTTAGGCGAGAGCATCGAGGTAAAGAATAAAATGAGTGTATGAAGCATGGCAATTAAGAGAGACATAAGGAGAATTCGTGACATTATACAAAGAATTAGCTTAAGACGAAATTAAAGTATTTTGAATATTTTATTTTGAAGCAATTTTCGATGCAGCGGCGTCAGTGATCCGTAAAGTGTGGATGCGTCCATAGAGAATGTTTGAAAGAATATTTATCACTGTGGTACTGTTGGTTCACACATATCAGTGTGAATCGACCTTCATGCGGTTCGTTCAAATCACGCCATTAATCCGGATGCAGCGGATTTGTTGCGATTTTTCTGCATTAGCTTTCAATATGCCACTCAAGTGGTTCATACAGCGATCGCTTAGAGCAGAGATCAACAGAGAAATACAATTTTACGTTTACATAAGGCCGAAATTATATATTGTATGCCTATAGAACAATGCTATATGATTTGTAGTATTAAAAATTAAAACACTACTAGTTTTTTATTCATACTTCTAATATACTTCACAAGCCTCAATTGTAATAAAATTTGTGAGAATGCAAGTGCCTTACTCACCTTATGAATGAAGTGATCAATCGCATCTTCAATTTACTTATTATAACATAACTTACAATGTAACGAGGTTCAGTTGACTCAGAGTAAATACAAAAACAAAGTCAGCGCCACCTTGTTCTATGAAAGCGTTTCCATTAACTTCCTTAAAATTAATTAATATTAAATTACTTGTAATAATTTTTCAAAAACACAATATGGTATTTAGTCTTAATATGTTCATCATCATACATTTTCAAATTGCAATTTTTTTTATCAATAATATAATAAATACTAACTTATCTTTCTATTAGAAAATATCTTAAGCATTAGCTTGGGAAATCTCATTCATTAAAATGAAACAGCATTATCAATTACACCGAAAATAATCCCAATTTTTAATTAATATTACAGGATTTATTCATTATCATAAATAAATATAGTTTATTGCAAAATAACAATCAGCTGGCTGGCAGATATCATCTTGTTATTAAATTTTCTCTTGAAAGTTTCGGCAGCGGCCGATGTTTTGAAGGTAATTTTCGCCGTTCGCGCCTCCTTATCCAATAACAAATTCTGCAACATTAACCCCAAGAGTTCTTCACTTCCTCAACGTCATAAGTACCTCTTACACTACTTACAGCATAAATATATATTTTTTATCTTATCTCTACCTCTATGCTGTTTAAGTATTATGAGATCATTTTCAATTTATTTTATATTTATATTTAACACTATTCAAAAATTGTTTCGAATACATATTTTTCAAAATAATGACAATACATGCAACACTACTATTACATAAGTTATATAACACGTGTAAATCCAGTGTACACTCCATGTAACGTCCCTCGATTGAGCGACAAACTCCCTAAAGCGTCGAAATCAATTGGCTTTAGTTGGTTTAGCTTGTCTTC
>DWCF01001300.1:0-31895 GCA_018230265.1 Delias oraia
TTAGTCGCCTCTTACGACATCCCATTAGGAAGACTAGGAGTGGTACTATTCTGACCCGGTAGCCACACGGGGTACTGCGGCGCGGTTATCTATAGGCGGTGGTGTTCTTTTACCACATAGGAGCCCCACCATTGTCCGCAATATAATTAAAATAAACATTGTGATTCGGCTAACTTCAAAAAAGAATATACTAAGGATAATCCTTCAAGGCTTGGATGACAACGCACTGGCGACCCAGCAGTTTATCTCAAAATAGTGTCCTGCTATTAAATATATATTTCACGGTTTTTGAAAATAAATTATTATATTATCAGATTCTTCAAAATTGATATGATGTCTGAAACTCAAAGGCAACCTATAGAAAACTTAAAGCGTCCGGGTTGAACATTCAAACATTTTCATTCCTCGTATAAGCTGGCAGATGTAATAATGTCACAAATCTCGATATTATACTGGAAAATTCACGGCATTCGAATACTCGGCGATCGCCTCGAATATTGCTAGCCCCTGAGATACCGATATGGTGAAGTTTTCGGATATAATTCAGATTTTTATGTGGTCCAAGAATATATATTGGAAGATTTACTACAAAACACACTAAAGATGTTCATATTATAAAAAAACATATTTTTTTATGAAAACAAAGACAGGGTAAGCGATCCACCGCCCATGGACACACCGACCGCCAGGTAGACCTCGAAAAAGTTGCATTTTTTAAATAAATGCAACTAAAAGCATTTTATTAGTGAATTATTTTCAAATGGAATAGAAAACATATATGATTATATTTCAATAGATCTAGTGAAACATAAAATTGATTTATTTGTTAAAAATTATTCTTGGTCGGTCAATAATATCAAATGTCCCCATTTGAAAAAAATCACTTATAAAAATCTTAAATAAAGTGACACTTTAAGAAAAATTATTATTAAATATGCCTTATTTTGCGGTTCATATTAATAATAAATCATACATACAAAGAAATATTTAAGAGAATTTTCATAGACACAACAGTACGTTGACATACCGATGCAACAATGCGTAGCAATTTCGTAGACATGACATTACGTTGTCAGAACAGCACATACCATACGTCGTAGGCTATGACAATTTCTACAAAATTGTAGTCCTGTCTTAATTTCTACATATATAGAAAGAAATTAGTAAGTCTGTATGTGAATTTGTCAATAATTTCATGTTTCCAATGCTGAGTGATCTTAGAGCGTAATGGCGATAAAGAGTGATTAAAAACTTATGTTAAATTAATTACTAAACGTAATAATGTATGAATAGAGAGGTTATTATTAATAGAATTTTATTCTCGTTTCTTTATTTTCAAGTAAGGTTAATTAATTGAGTAATTTTAAAGGAAATTTCACCCGTTTGAGAGCCATGCTGAAGCATATGCTGACGCACTAATTGGGCTGGCTCGTCCGAACTGATACACAAAATACTCAGCATAAACCGGTGCTTGTACTGTGTTTCGCAGAGTGAGTTAGGATATCGGAGGACCCTAAAAATGCCGCTTAAGCGGAGTAAAAAGCCGCCAAAACAACCAATGCGTTGCCTGTGGTGCAGTTGTTCATGGGCGGCGGTGTTTTCTTACCATATAGAAGACCCATCTACTTCATTGTCCGAATGAACCAAATTGAAGTTTATTTACACACCCTGAAATTAGCTTTAACTAAGTGTCTTATATATTTCATATTATAATACCAATAAGCTTAGAAAACCTATTCTTTATCCGAATTCTGAGTAGATTTTAAAATTCTAAGGAGATAAATCGAGACTCAGCTAATATAAAGGAACTGGCCCTCAGTATATTATGTATATGTGTGAATGCGCTTCCGCAGCGAACAGATGGGCAGCGGCGCGTCATTTCCGCTCTCCTATTGAAATAGTGCAGCTTGGTATGTAACATTCACACTGAGCTAGAATGAGTTTAATAATACGAACCTCGATTCAAGCAAAATTGAACCTTAGTTATAAAAAGTGACAGTTATTATTCGTATAAAAATACATCTTTCACATTAAGCTCTTATTTCATTAAAAATTAGAATATTCCTAATTTAAGTAACAGCCAAGCCTTAGCTGCCTTATTTGGTATCCTATGGGATACTATATCATAATAATTCATTCCAATCAGTATTCTTGGTGATAAAATTAACCAAAATTTAATACTGTTCAGTTATAAGAAGGCAAATACGAAGTATTTTTGTATATCAATATTAATATATACAATTTCTATTAAATTACTGTTAAATACAAAACGTATACATTATACATATATATTACATTGCATGATACAAATATATTTCGCTTGTGAATCAAAATGAAAATAGATTAATACAACTTTCTTTTTTTCCATGTTTATTCCATACTATTTTAATACCACAAGGGAAACTGCGAATCATTCCCAACCCAAGTATCTAATGATTACTTACTGGATTAATAAGACTTCGGCACGAAAATTTTGTCAATAGTTGAGAAATAAACAACTATTTATTTAATTTAATTTATTTTATTTTATTTCCTTCAAGGATTGGGTACAAATGCAGTCGTGGTTCAGCAAAATATCCTAAGCGAATCTTCTCATTGTTTGCCTCCACTTTTAAAAAAAAATCACATTTAGTGCATTATTAAGTAATACTATAAACAATGTAATGTATAACATTGAATTTAGCTTATTTTTAGTTAAATTAATTTTCTTAAGTAAAACGCAATATTAGTGGATTTAAATATAAAGCTTAAATATTTATTATACAGTAAGTCAGTTGCAAACCAAAATGCAACAACGTACGTTCCTTAGATGATAGTAATTTGAGTTAGACATTGAGAAATTCCACTATTAGTTTATATTGTATATTTTTATTCTATAGTGGACAACGGAGCAGGTGGATCTCCTATATGGTAAGAGACCCGCCCATGAACAACTGCGCCTCAGTCCGTGAGTTGATTGTGTAGCCGGTTGTTTACGCCGCTTAAGTAGTATTTTAAGGGTCAACGATAAACTCACTCACTCTGCTAAACACAGTACAAGTACCATTTCACGCTGAGTGTTCTTTGAGTATCAGTTTGGACTAGCCGGTCCAATTAGTGCATCAGCATGGCTCTCCCACGAGAAATATATTTCCTTTTAATATATTATCATTTAAAATATATTTCCTTTGTCATGTTGTTTTGAGGGCGCCGCCATCTTGAAACGTAATGGCTACTAAATGTAGTTTATGTTTGAATTAAGAAGTTTTATTAATTTTTTGGTTTTATTATTGGTTTTTTAATTTACCTTGAGATTGTTAGTTAGTTTAATTTAAGTGGAAGTTTATGTACCTACTCAATAAATTAAATTTTATTGTCAGAGATACAAATTCACGTTTATTTTCACACCCTGATGTTCTAAATGTTCTTTTATATATAAAATGAAATAATTTTAGTACATGTAAACATTCCTAAGTTATGCACATAGCAGCTATATAATATATATGATATATTTGGAGGTTCACTTGCGACATATAGATTGATAACTTCTAAAAGAATCATAAAACACTCGCCAGTGCACTTCTAACAGGGAAATGCACTTTAATATTAATGTTGTACGGTATAAAAGAATATTGATGTTGTAAATATACGCCGTATACGTAGCTCACTTCAAATTTATTTTTAACACTGATATCAACATACTATTTTTAGGACAAAGATCCTATAACACTATTCCTATAACCCATCCTTGTTGAAAGACGCTAAACTTTTAATATCTTTTATTTTTTTAATTTGACGGTTATCCGCTTATGCGGTTTAGTATAAAGTGTCTAAAGTTTTTACTTCATATTTAATTACAAATATATATTAACAGCGTTTATTTGGTTATAAATTAAGTTAGTTGGGAAATTTTACAGTTATTTCGTTATTCCGTTGTGCTAAGCAAATTTAAAACTTTAAACCGCGCGTCACTAACACTCGCTGCAGGTATATCGTGTAAAAATAAGACAATGTTTTTGTTATATAAATTTTCTATTTAAGATAAAAATTGTGTAAATATATCACATAATAGATATAATAGATGATAAATATAATATAATTGGGTATTGTATGTATTTTTTTTAATTTGTTTTTAAGTATAGTTTTTTATAATAGGTATTATTATTAAACCATTGCAGACTACTACAGACACTACTGCTTTTTTATTCATGCGTATTGCGTGATAGGTCTCCACATTGATTGTTTGAGAGAAAAATCAATTTCGTTGAAGTAAAAAGTTGTTTACTAATTTGTTCTAGAAGTTTTGTTTTTTTTTATTGAATATTTTAATAAATCCTTTATTTTATATAAGGTCATATAAACTACTAAATTATCAATTTTATATGTAATATATAAACTAACGAAGTATCTTGTATCATACCCGTAAAAAAAATCAAGAACGTCTATGTTGGTTTAGTTTGTAGCTCTGGTAATAAGATTCAGCAGCCCAAGAACCCAGAATCACCATTAAATTAATATTTGGTTAACTTATATATATATGAGGCTAATTTTCTTACAGATTATAAATCAAAGAATATATGTATTGCTCTAAAAATGGACATTTTAATTCAGTAAATGATATTTATTTACAAATTATATAACACAATTACAGCATAACCTAACAATATAAAAATATTAAAAAAAAAACAATTATTTATATTTCGTAAACGTTCAATAAAATTTCCTTATTAATTGTATTTATTTTACATTTGATGTCTGTTACATTTCATATGTACATTACCAGACAGCTGTACATATTAAAAATTTTCTTTACAATACCTATAATCAATTAGAAATTTCCGTTAAAAGCGATGGATTCATAGATTACTATTAACAAGAATTTTCATCTCTATTGTACTAGGAAAATATAAAGATTTGTATGTCTTATCATCGAACTCCTATCAGCCCATTGTTCTCGTTCAGTTCGCATTTACAGCATCCGGCGGACGTAACAAAAACACGACTCATTACTCACGTACGTTATTCTGCGCTGATGTGGTTTTGATAGCCGTAAGAGTTATCTACTGGTAACAATGTAATGTCTCTGTAAAAAAATTTATACAAAGGGAAATATAATTGTGGAATGTAACAGATACTTTTTAATTGGTGTGTATGTATCGAAGGCTCATTTGAGGTAAGTTGGTGCATTGCCAGCTTATTTTTTGAAAGTACTTAAGCTACTTTCATTGAGTAGTAGTGATAATAAAATGTCCTAGAAAAAAATGTACGGCAAAGTACGTGAAAAAATTTACTACCTACAAAATTGACATTTTCCGGTATCATCATTTAGCAAGATATAATTAATGATCAATTTTAAAATTTTGTTACTTAATTTTTTTTGTATGTAATAAATACTTTACCTATTTGTACTGTAATGGGGTCTAATAACGAATTTCGCTGTGCGGAAAAACGTTTTTAAAGATTATATTATACAAGAAATTTATTGTATACTGAAATATTTATAATTTTCTTAAATAAATAAATAAAATAAGCTAATATTCGGTTTGACACACCGTTCTTTAGGCGTAAAAGAGTGCGCTAGATGTGGTAAAAGTTATAAATTTTCGGTGAGCCCTCAAGCTCGCCATCCAGCGTGCATTAAGCTGTAAAAGCTATTCTGGCCAACAGTGAGTTATTCCTACTAAAAACACATCATTAATCTTTCGAGCCATTTCTGCAGCCCTGATAACATTTGATATTCGTAAATAAACCAATATTTAAAATTTTCCATTTTACACATAGATACGTAAAGAAAAAACCGAAAGAGGAAAAAACATATGAATTATGATTAACGATATACATGAGTTAATAGATGTTTATCTTTGAAATTGGAATTCCTAACCAAAGAGGAGAAATTTGAGATCAAAGCAGCCAGTACGATAAAACGCCAATTTCATTAATAAATAACTTATATTTATATATCTTGTTACACAGCCATGCAAATTATTTCAAAGTCCTACGATTATAAATTACCTTGCATACTACATTTGACTAAAAGTAGACAGTTAATGTGTAGTTTATTTAAATGATTTTTGTTCGTCGCCCAGCATTCTGATCCATAGAGTAGAGCAGGTCTTATAGCTGTCTTATATAGACCTTTTATTTTAAGAGGCATTTTTCTGTCACACATGACGCCTGTGAATCGTCTCCACTTCATCTACCCTGTTGTTGTTCTATGAGTAACATCACTATCAATCAATATTGCCATCATTACTAATATTTGAAGCCAGATATTTAAATTGTGTCTCAAGGCAAAAAGGTGTTCCCTATTGAGATGTTGATACTATCCGCGTCGGTAACCGTATCACAGATGTAAGCTATATTCCATGGTGACATTGAATAGTATAGGACTTAGTATGGTCCATAATTGATGCACCCCGACTTTGACCTCAATCGTTTCAACGATACTTGCTGGGCACAGTACTTGGGTGGTAACATCTTTGTACATGTCTTATAAGAGTTGGATATAATATTCTGGTACGTATGAGGTCACGTGGGATATGATCGAAGGCCTTTTCTAAGTCTATAAAGACCATGTTAAGGTTAGTCTTGTTTCTTCTGGCCTTTTCAATCATTATTCGTATAGTCTGAATAGCATCGGCGGAGCTCATTTCAGACACAAATCCACATTGATTTTCAGTTAATGTTATTATGTCCTTCAGTATATTATTCAAGACGCGCTCCCATATTTTAAGTGTGTTTGACATCAATTTAATTGCTCTATAATTACTGCATTCACGGATGTCTCCTTTTCCCTTATAGAATGGTATAAGGATACTGTTCCGCCAAGAATCGAGGACAGGGTACCCCTGTATTATTTTATTGAACAATTTGTGCAACCAAACTACACTATGATTTCCCAGGTGCTTCCACACTTCTGCGGGAAATTGATCCGGACCTGGTGATTTATTATTTTTCATATTAAATAAAACACTACATAATAAAATAGACGAATAAAAGATTATTTCCCCAATAAAGTTGAATAAGTGGGAAACTTTGTCTTTAGCGAGTTGTAATTGAAAAGTAGATTGGGTAGTGGAAGTAGTTGGTTGAAATTTTGTTCGTAATTATAAAACTTTTCACATCGCTCGCACATCCATTGTGGTTTAAGTGTAGTTACTTTTATTTATTTATTTGCCCATGTTAAATAAATAAGGTAATTTCTTAACTTTATTATTTATTTATTATATTAATGAGTATATTATTAATTTAATTAAATATTACATTTAACAATTACGAATAAATATTTAAACTTCAACTATATTAATTCGAGTTATAACATCAACTGTGACAATCCAGACCCATTTAGACTCTCTCCTAGAGCTCTAGGAGCTCTAGTAATAATATACTTGAGTTGGTAATGAACCGTTATTTTAATCAAGTCCATCCCAAAACCAAGTACTAAAATAAAATAGCTTTTATTTTATTATAATTATATTATATTATAATTATTTATATATATAAAATATAAGAATTATTATATTTAATTATTATTAAAAATAATAATAAAATTAATGATTATTATATTATTAATATAATTATTATAAATAACTTTTATTTTATTTGCTAACACTGTCATAACAATAATTAACTTAATATTATATGGTAACGGTGATAAAAAATTGGAAAAGATAAAAAAATAAACAATTGAAGGACAATTGACAAATCCAAGGGATTTTTTAAATATATACAGAACTTAGCATCACTTGTAAATATTCACGTAGGAGTCAGCAAATACCTGTTGTAACTTACTCAAGGGTATGTTGAAAATAAATAAGTTTTTTTACTTAAAAAATTATTCAGCAAATATTACTTGATTGCCAACTCTTTGAAGGTAATGCACACTACTTTTACCTATCCCTTAAAGGTCGGCAACGTTACCGCAGCCAAACTGCGGCCAAATGTGACTATTAGCCAAATGTAGTTCTAAGTAGAGAATGTGTTATAGCAGACAACGGAGCAGGTGGATCTCCCATATGGTAAAAGAACACCGCCACCCATGGACAACCGTGCCACACTCCGCGCATTGGACGTATTGCCGGCTTTTTACGCCGCTTAAGCGGCATTTTAAGGGTCTCAGATATCCTTACTCACTCAGCGAATCATAGTAGAAGTATAATTTTAAATAGAACCACCATTTCACGCTGAGTATTCTGTGAGCCTGTGGTATCGCTTCGGCCCAAATAGTGCGTCAGCATATACTTCAGCATGGCTATCCTGCCATGGCTAGAATTTATTGATAAACACTTTTTCATATTGTTTCCCTCAACTTTCAGCCCATATATAATCATATTTATTATTTGTATACCCTTTAACTCATACCGAGATTCCAGTTTAATTTCAATTTGAGGCTTCCCTCATATTTCATGGTAATAGACAGCGCTTCACCCAAAATACATGGGTATTTTGGGTGAAGCGTTTCTTTTTTTGTTAAGAAAAAGGTGTTTATAAACCATAGAAGATTTAGAATATTTAATTAATACGATAGACAACTTTATATATATTTACTATCATATATAATTTAATAAATTCCATACATTTAAGAGACTAGTGGTTAAAGTGTCTTGAAAACTACCGTGACGTGAAGTAACGGGTTCAATCAAGGACTGAAATAGTTTAATTTGTAATTTTTTTCTCATTAAAATGGCTCCGCAAACAAGTAAGCATTTTGTAACGAACTACTTATGCCGTTTCGTCCTTAGCGATACCACGGGTTCTCAGAATAGCAGCATAAAACAGTATTTTACTTAAGCTTAAGTGGTTTAAAAAGCCCGCAACACAACCAAAACACGGATTACAGCTTAGTCATTCATAAACAGCGGTGATCTGCTCAGTTATCTACTAAATATAATAAAATATCACAATTATTCGATATCATTTGAGAAACAGTTTTCATGTTAAGTTAATTAATCGAGTTTAATAAATAATGCCACAACTTGTTAAAACAGAACTTCTCGAGCTTACGAGTTCGTTTCACTGAAGGCTTTTAATAAATAGCATAAGAGCCTATTTCAAACTTTGATTCTTCTAATTTTAGAACGTAAATATTCTATTTTAGACTAACGAAAACCCAGCAGTGGATGTCTCACGGCAGAAATGTTGATGATGATAAGTTTGATTAAATTGAAAGTCTATGGCTGGATTGAATTTTCCTCACTCACTCTGCGAAACACAGTGTAAGTACCGTTTCACGCTGAGTATTCTATGAGTTCGTGATATCACTTCGGATGAGCCCCCGCAATTATTGTGTTAGCATATGCTTCAGCATGGCTCTCCCACGGGAGATTTATTAAACTGTTCTGTCTCATATCAAAGTTCTACGTTCTTTCTTTAACATATTACCAAGGAATGTACCAACAAGACTTATTTCTTAATTTATTACATCTTATAATAAGAGAAATAGATAGTTAGTACTGAGAGTAGTTGGTACTAGAGCTCATAGTTTAAGTAAAGAATAGCTTCAGTTAATAATAATAAATACTTAGGATTAAAAAAACCTAGCTGAGTTTCGTGCTGCTCCACTCTGATCTAGGAGTGTTCCTTTGAAGAGTCTGTATGTATGTTTATAAGATATAAGGCAAAGTAAACAATATTTCAGTCGAGTATATCCTAAGTCATATTTATCTTTATTTTTATAGAATTATTTATGTTTTATAACAAATCCTTTTAAATTTCGAAATGTTTCTATTAATATAAAGGCTTATGCTTCATGTAGGTGAAATAAATGATTTTTGGTTTAATTGAAGTCACACTCTTAGTACTGCACCCATTGACCCGAGAAACGAAGCCGATATAACGCACCTTCTATGAAAACTTTTCGTAGCTCTCATGGAAGCCTGCATAGAGAATCCCGTAACCCGTTTGCCTGACTCGTGTTAATTTCTAATTAAGTACAATTAAATAACTTTATCGTTGGAATTTTTGTTCGCGAACTCAATCTCAAGTCGTGAGAAATTTTACAAAGTTAGTAGTGTCATAGCATCTCAAAACTTGCTTCTTTTCATTTCAATGAGAACCTCGTAGCTAATTGGTTTACTAGGTCTACCACGAAGCGAAAGGTATTGAGTTCGAATCCTGGTCCGGACAATTATACATTATATTTTAATTTATTATTTATTCGGTCTCTGTAAGGGTCGTGACGTGGCTGGGCGAGTGTCTTAAGACGCATCCGTGGGAGAGCCATATGTGGACGCTCTTATTGGGCCGGCTCGTCCGAAGTGATACCACGGGCTATCAAAATAGTCAACGTGAAATGGTACCTGTACTGTGTTTCGCTAAGGAAGTAAGGATATCGGAGGCCCTTAAAAATGCCGCTTAAATGGCGTAAAATGGGCGGTGTTAGGAGAATGGCGGTGTAAGAAGAGTTAATAAGAAACTCACATGCTCCGTTGTCCTCTAGACTATAAAAAAAATATTTCAAAAAAGGTTTGATATGAAAAATGGACAACGAATTTAATCATTATCTTTCAATTAACCTGGCAAATGTTGTTTTCCCATATAAATTATTAATATTGTTAGATATATACACTATATATATATATAAAATAACACTTTTTATATGCATTATCAAGCTACAAGTTTTATTTACGACTGAAGCATATATCTCTTATCCTTAAAGCGGAGTTCGTAAGAAACCTTATCGGTTGACCGTTTTTTCTTCGATTTACATTACAAATCCGACTCGTATGTAAAAGCTTTTTAATTTTCCGGTTTAATATATATTTTATATTACTCACTAACGTAGCTTTATGGTAGTTGAAAATATTTCAATATCGGTTCAGTTGATTTGTTCTTTTTTTATTATATAGTGGACAACTAAGTAGGTGGGTCTCCTATATGGTAAGCACACCGCCACCCATGAACAACCACGCCACGATCTTCGCATTGGTTGTGTTCCCGGCTTTTTACGCCGCTTAAGCGGCACTTTTAAGGACCTACGATTTCCTCACTCACTCTTCGAAACATAGTATAAGTACCGTTTTACGCTGAGTATTCTGTGAGCCCGTGGTATCACTTCGGACGAGCCGGCCCAATTAATACATCAGCATATGCTTCAGCATAGCTCTCCCAAGGGAGAAATTAGAGATTCTGAAATAACCCCCAATAAAGTCTGTCGTTACTAAATTTCATACAAAATGTACCTCTATTACGATAAATAAATTATTTTCTCTTAGATTCGTCACGAATTGCTGAGTATAAATACTAGTTAGGCATGTACCTGCTATTACTGAATTACTTGGTTTTCTCCTGTTAAGAGAAGCGTCCCTGAATTAATACCACTCAAGTTGCTTAACTACGTCATTAGTTTCTCAAGGAATTTAATTCAGTCTTTAAATAGATGTCGTCTGTCTGTCAATGTTCAACGGGAGAGTTAGATCTAAATGAAAATCAGTTTTCTTTCATAAAGATCTTTACTAGTATTTCATATAGGACCACATAACCATTTGTAAACGCCTTAATAAATAAAGTATTTTATTTGATTATTTACATACTTACTTGTATATGAGAACAGTCATGAAACTCAGACGATTTTTTAATTCTATTTTTGTCGTATAGTGGGCAACGTGGTAGGAGGGCAGCGTCGTCGTTAGCTTATTCCGCTGCCTTAGCGGCATAATTTCACGGGCTTTCGATATCCTAACTCACTCAGCGAAACGCAGTACATGGACTGTTTTACTCTGGTTTTCTTGAGCCTGTGGTATCTAACACTTCAGACGAGTTTACCCAATTAATGCATAAACATCACTCTCCCAGTAAGATACTCGCCCAGCTACTGTCAGACCCTTCCAGAGACAGAATCATTTATAATTTTTTAGTCGAGTCGGGAATCGAACCCGATGCTACTTGCTTCGTGGTAGGCTTTATAATACCAGTTACGAGGGTCTCAAATTGTGTTTTAACAAACTTTTATGCGTTTGTGTTAGGAACTGAAGGTATTAAAGAGTAATTATTTAATAAGGACCATAAATTTTTTATTAGTATGTTCCACAACTGTTTCCTTTTTTTGTTCGCACCTATATTCTTTAGTTAGTCGTAAAATACGCACCCTAACACATGCTTTTTTGTATTTACTTTCTTTAATAGCCAAACACAATCATCATTACAAAAATAAATCATATAAATTAACTTTATTGCTATTTTTATGGCCTAACTGTATTGATAAAGTTGTTAAGCAAATATGTAAAATAATTAATATAGAGCAATTTATTTTTGCCGGTAAAGCGGCATTTTGAAGGGTCTCCGTTATCCTCACTCACACTGCGAAACACAGTACAAGTACTGTTTCACGCTGTGTATTCTGTGAGAATTTATACCACTTACTGTTAAAATCGCACATGGCACGTGCTTTGTATGAATGTGACTCGATCACGGTAAGCAAAGTATAACTACAATTTAAGAATCTGGCTTCTGCCTGCTCTAGTTTGGCTCCTTTGTTGTGAAATGGTTGGCGCCTAGAAATTTTTGGGATGCAAATTATGACGTCAACTCGTTATGGCTATGGAAGCCACTGCTTCAATGTAAAGCGCACAGCAACACACAAACAGCTTATGGAAGGAAGCAGAAAAGATATTATGTGACATCACCCATCACTGCACCATGTACAAATAGCAAAAATACATATTGACTATCGCAGACCAGATTGATGGCACTAGTGGGTAGAATTTGGCTCAGTGGCCATAGTTTGAACACCTCTATTTCCTTTGTATATTTTTATTATTGTTTTGTGTAATTTTCCCGTTTTCAACTGACCATTAACAAAGGCAATTCGGCGTTTATTTTTTCATGGCTATGTGCCACTGGGGTCTTATCGTCCCTACATCGATTTTGGTGAATGAGACGTAAAAATGGCACTGAGAAATGGTAAATTTTTTTTAAAGAAATCTTTCCATTGCTTTGATTTCCAAAATATAGGTATTAAGAAATCTAATATCCTTCTTACACTTAGTACTTAAGCGAGAAAGGGTCTATAAATTTAAGAAAGGTCAGTACTATCGCATGTGATAGCTGTGCTCAGTGTGTATTGATAACACTTTTGCCGACTTATCTTAGGTCGAAGTCAGTCACCTAATGCACTAGAACGACACTGCACTTTATTTGTAATTACGGAAATAAATATATATTAAAATACTGACATGGATCCGGAAAGACAGCCATTGGTACAGAGAGCAAGGAGAGAAAGGTAGGATATACATACACGTATAATAAATTAAATATTATATTATTTATATATTAAATTAATACTGTCGCACCCGTGGGAGAGCCATGGCATAAAAAAGCCGGCAACAAAACTAATGCGCGGACTGTTGCGCGGTTGTTTATGGGCGGCGTGTTCTCTCACCATAAAGGAGACCCACCTGCTCCGTTGTCCGCTATAGAATAAATCAAATAATTAGCGCTTTGTACCTTAGTATGTATCTTTCAAGCTTTTTCACCTTTCCAATTTGCTTCCAGTGAATTAAAATAGTTTTATCACTAACACCGCCGCCTACAGCTCATTTGAAATGATGATCAAATTAATTAAATTCTTAATAGTTGTCAAATTAATATTGTAGGTCGCATTTTAAGTAATATTATTTGTTAGTAGAATAAATTATATCAAATGTATAGACCTATACCTCCATTCATCAGCTCGTATGTTGTTGTGCCTATGAAAATAAAATAATTTTGATGCGATTTTGTTATTTAAAATATGACATATTTCAAACACCACTAACTTAAAAAGTACAATATTTAGGGTGTTTAGCAAATACCTAAAAGCCTGCCTTCCAAGCCACCTTAATAGAGAGCCTTACACTAGGAATGGTCTAAATTAAAATGCTTTAAATTAAAGAAGAGAATCCCTGAATATTATGTACGTAGTGTACTTAATAGGCCTTTTATGCCCATATCTAAGCTACAATTTCTTTATATTCATCTATAACCTTATGTAATCAGACGATAAACAATATCACTTCGGACGAGCCGGCCCAATCAGTGCGTCAGCATGGCTCTCCCATGGGTGTAATGAATTCAGATCAGTCTACTTTTTATTTCCAGACCATTGAGCTATGAAGAAGTGCTACGCACAAGCAACCAGCTGCCTTGGAGAAGTTCAAGATTTCTTATAATCCTTTTTTTCTGGGCAACGATGGCTTTATTTCTCTCCATCATAGTATTCATACTATTTACCAATGCGTGTCCAGTTGCAAGAACTGGACCTTCAGTACCACCTGTACATTTGACGTTTGCGCCGCTTATCTCAAGAAGTTTTTATTAGTACAATACCTGCTTTAATATGAGGAAATAAATCGCTCGAACTGAATTTATTTTCCATGTAAATAGATAATTTCTCATTCGTATTTCTCTCGTATCATTCAGGCGAATAATTTTGGTTGTTTCCTCTCATTATATAATTTATTATGGTATAGCGGACAGCGGAGCAGGCAGGTTTTCTATATGGTAAGATAATCGACGCCCATGGACAACCGAGCCAAAATCCGAGCATTAGTTGTGTTGCCGGTTTTTTACGCTACTTAATCGATATTCTCTCTTACTCAGCGAAACAATAGAAGTACCGGTTCAAGTACAACTAACATTTTATGTTCAACATTCTGTGATCACTTCGGACGAGCCGGCCTGCATTTGCATGGCTCTCCCACGAGCGCGACATTATTAAGACATTCGCCCGGCCACTGTCTAGGCCAGAAGAGTGCAGAGACCGAATAAATTAAATTATAGTTGTCCGCACCGGGATTCGAACCCTATACCTCTCGCTTCGTCATTTCATTCTCGGTAGATTATTGAATCATTTAGCTTCGAAGCTCTCCAACAGTAGTAAGTTTGAGTGAAAATCTATTGGATTTTTTCTTGATAAGTACCAAAAGTAAATAAAATACACATCAGTGCCATGCTGAAAAATGGGGTTTAATTAAAACAATGTACTAAGTTCATTATTTAATATAAACGTTTTAGTACAAATTTTATTAATTGAGCTGAATGTACAAATAATAAAAAAGATTGCCACAAGTTTCTTTATGAAACAAAATAATTCTTCACCAAAGAGTTACGTACTAAAATAATACTGATACAAATTGTTTACTTAAAACATCTTGAAATTCATTTAGATCTGCCTTAGTGGCAATCCGAAGGGCGTAATAATACAGAAGATACAGATAAATAATACAGAAGTCCCGAGGTCAAATCCTTGTCATTTCACAACTTTTATGGCACTATTTCTATACTTAATACATTTCTAGATTTCTAGTCCCTATCTATAAGTTCAACAACCATAAACCAATATGGCCTTAAATAAAAGCCTTATGATCTTTCACAAGATCTATCTATTAGTTATAGCAACTAATAATATATTTTATATATAATATCACACGGTGGCACTGACGTGCTTAATTGCGTTATCAAAGGTTGGCGTTGATCTATATCTTATTAAAGGCTGGCAACACATCCGTTTAAATTCACTTTCGGGTTATAAAAATATTATTAAACCAGGCGGGTTTTTTGAAAAATATACTGGCATTTTATAGTTTTCTCCGATTTTCTATACTCGTAACAAAAATAATTGAATTCAGAGCCGCTTTTTGGAAGAAAACGTTGCAGTTTTGGACACAAATTGCTCTCACTACAATTTATATCAACACTTATTTTGGATGTATCACAAAAAGAGACCGCCAAATTCAATTTATTCTCTTAAATATAAGTGAAATATGATCATGTAATTATCCTACAAATGGAATCCGGTATCGAATACAGAGCATACAGTTGTATTTCATCTGGCGATCTTTGGTTTCCTTGCTTCACGAGATTCGTTAGTTCATGCAGCGTCTCCTCCAGTAAATCTTGGCGTTTGGGAAATCTGAAAAAAAAAATCAATTTTCTAACATAGTATTTCACAATTAGTGGACCGCGGGCGACAGTGAGTCCGCGGCGTCCATCTCTGGACCATACATAAATGCTAATAATAACGAAAATAAAAACCTATTCCATTTTTTTTACTGTTTATTTTATTAAGAGGCCGTGAAAACTGTTCTTGAATTCCTGGGAGCCCGTAGCGGGCAACGGAGCAGATGGGTCTCCTATATGGTAAGAACACCGTCGCCTATGTTCAACCGCGGCACAGTCCGCGCATTGGTTGTAGTGCCGGCTTTTTACGGCACTCAAGCGGCGCTTTAAAGGCCTCCGATATCCTCACTCACTCAGCGAAACACAGTAATGTAGCGTTTCACGTTGCGTATTCTGTTAGCCCGTGGTATCACTTCGGACGAGCCAGCCCAATTACTGCGTCCGCATATGCTTCAGCATGGCTCTCCCACGGGTTTACGGCTATCCAGATTGATATTTAATATCCACTTATTTAATAGTAAAAACTAACTTATCGGTGACCGATCGGATCGCGTGCGGTAAGTAGTGGGCGTGCAGCGGGATGGCGAGATGCGCGCACAGCATCCTCACACAGGCGGCCTCGCAGCTCATTGCGCACACCATCACTCGCACGCGGGTACTCTGGAGGCCGAGATACTGGAGGATCGAGGTGATTTGGGTGTTAATCTGGAAAACAGTAAATCTAGTTCGCGTGACTCAATTAACAATATTATGGTACCACTATGAGATGGTCGGGCAGAGATAAATTATTTCTTTTTATATTAATAGTGGCAAATGAGCAGGACGCTCACCTAGGGCAAGCGGTCCTCCACCCATGGACACCCCCAGCCCTTGAAGAGCCGCGGGTACGTTGCCCGCCTTTAAGGAAAATGTACGCTCTTTTCTTGATGGTCCCCAAACAATAAATGAGTGAGATGATTATACGTTAGTTCTGTTCTCTAGTCGTTACAACGAGTGATTTAATGTAGCTAATACAGTCTGTAAAATGCTCACACATAAGTAATTATCTATATGTTAGACATATGTATCCACAATAGATATACGCTTAGGTTTAATACGACCGCTACACCTTTAAGGATGGCAACGCTTCCATTGCCCAGCAAGGGCGGGGACAGCTTATCCTATGTAAGGTGAAGCGACGCATATTCATTTGGCAAACTTCCATAAATAAAACTTAATTAAAAATAATATCATCATCATCAGCCCATCAAGTCCACTGCTGGACAGGCCTCCCCCAAAGACGCTCACCTATTACGATCTAGAGCGATCTGAATCCAGCATCCAGATCCTAAAATAATATAATGACTAATAAATCAGAAACATTTCACTATAGTTGTTTGAGGATATTAACTTGTTTTAGAAATTCGCACGAGCTCGCTCGATGGGATAAATCAGTAGGTATTCATTATATATAATAAAATAAATTCATTATACATAAAATTAATTATATATTTAGGCTATAATTTATGGGCCGGGTGACGTGTGACTCTATGGAATTGGTTAATGGAATTACTCTATAGTTTTAATGTTACGACATTTCTATTTGCTTGTATTTTTTGTGTTAGTAATGTTTCCCGTTACATTTTATTTATATAGGCGCTCTAGAAAAAGAGACCAGAGATAATGTCACACAGCCGCACTAGACGGCACTAGACATTTACTTATAATACAATATATCTGTATCAGTATAATAAAAGGATATGCGTGCTCGATTCTAGTTTTCATTTACTAAACCCCAGAGTAATTTACAGTAAAAAACCCACTAATTATAAACACTGAAACCCATTAACCTAAAATATTATTTTGAACACTCAGTAACAATAATTTTACCTCGTTTCAGTACTTTAATGATTTATTAATTAAAATTTTAATTTATAATTTAAAATACAAATTTTCTGTATATATAATGATAATATTACCTGTACTTCACAATGGCGCTTACTATTCTTAGTGATCCTTTCAGATGCCTTCACAAACGTGACAGATATACAGGGGCCATTAGTTCTGTCACTGTCATTCCAACTGATCGCACGACTGCCTGAAGAGTTATTAATACCAAATAGGTTTAAACAGTTACTTTACCGAATTCAATATAGGGTTCTATAGGTATCAGACAAAAAACAGGCTTCTCCGCCTGGTGTAAAGGCCACTCTGACCAACAGTGAAAATTTTAAAAAGTCGTGATGTAGGAGACATTATTATAAAAACCCAAAACAAATTTTCTTACTTAAAAATATAGCTCGAATTATATGAAGCTTATTTTTTATTATTATTTATATTTTTAAATTATATGAAGACGGAATTGCCCGCCCGTATTGCACAGATGGCGTTGCAATTGTTTTCAACCATAATCTCAAAATAAAGGGTATTTTTAATACATTCAAAAATAAGTGTTAGAAAACGTCATAAATCATTATATCTCACCATATTCAGGATTTCTTACGGCCGTTTCGGGATTCAGTTTCTGTTTGACAAAATCTATGACCTCTGCGAATTGTACTTTGTATTCGCGTACTCTGAAACGAGACAATGCTAGATGAATTATATTAAATACAAATAAGAAATCACCCAAAAACAAGATAGCATTTTGATTTTATACGTACAAATAAAATATGATAAAAAAAACATATCACGTGTCTGTTATTTTCTCTTGAGAGGCAAGTATGAATCTAGTCTTCTGCAATTTACCTACACAACCTGCGCCTGTTTTTCCTGAACCTTGAGGACGAGTATTCGTATTACCGTGACGTCATGTTCACCGGATTTATTCCCGGTGTGAATAGTATTTATAAATTGTGTTTGGTTTGGTCCTGCTAAAATGCAAGCATGAAACAGCAGTTGTACTGTGTTATACCGAGTGAGTGAGAATACCAGAGGTACACCAAGTTTTGCTTCGCCTCAACCAAAGAGTAAATTGCTACGTGGTCACGTCGTCCATAAGCTAACTAAGCTACTAAGCGCAACATATAATTGAACCTTTGAATGAACGGATCAATCAAATAGTATATATATTATATATTAGTAGTACGGTTAGATAAATACCTCGTTCCCTCCCAAAACGATACGAAAACATAGTTCTCATCCTGAACCAGGACTATAGAAGCTTTCGTCAGATCGTGTGATTCACTCGCACTGCAGGGCCAACACACGGCATTGTAGCCTTGCGACCACAACTCACGTGCGAGTTGACCTTTTCGCGTAATGGGGCCGTCTCGTGTGTACGCGCCCGTCATGCATACACATATCAGTTCATGCTGAAATTAACATAAACAGAGTTAAAGCTTAGTTACTTAAATTAGCGACCGACGGAATGTTCGGTTTCGGTTTATTATTATTTTACTTTATAACTGTTTTCAATTCGAAATTTGTCTTTTTTATTAACTTTGTTAAGACTAGTACTAAGGAAATACTTTAGTAATTATTATTTTCATATAAGGGATAATGAAAAGCAATGACCGATGATTCTTCGATGAAACGAATGATTCTACGAAATAGAAATACAAACCAAAGCATTAATTAGTACGAATTCAAAATACCAATACTTTGTATATCATAACGTAGCAACAATTAGTGATTTGATTATTGACCAATGTTTATTAAATGTTTTTTTATGAAAATTTAATTTGAAAAAATAATGTTGATATTATTAATATTTTATAAATTATTACAGTAGTTCTAATTAGCGCAGAATAATGAGTAAAATGTACCAAATTTCCGTATTCTAAGGAATTTTATACTTGGCCATGTCAGTTTCGGTTTCAGCCGGACCTAAACCCACGGCTCGAAAACTCGGTCGAACTCAACTTCACATTGAGACCATTTTTTGACTGTTTTAAACACAAAATTATATTAAATTTTAGGACAGTAATAACCTCGCCAGCTTTTCCAACGACAGGCACTTCGACTTCTAAGCTTTTCAAAATTGTCGCCATTCTTTCCAAGGCCATTGAGAACCCCACCGCGCTGCATTTCAATTGGGAATCGTCGTGGTCCTCCTGCGCTCTGGCAATCTTCCAAAACTCTTCTACGAGGTTATCATACCTAGAATAAATTAAATTTTTACAATAACCGCTGACTTTGACAAACGTCTTACCATATATATTATCAAAGTACTAATAATCGCTATTGAATTATAGTGGTTCATCATAATATCAATATTTATGTTTGTCTGTAATATAACGCCATATCATAAACAAATAAAAAATTAAATTTTGAATTGTGATTCAATTTTATCAAACTTAACATTTAGTTGAATGCAAACAACACATTGATAGATCCTCAGAAGTAAAACAGGGGTTTGGCAACAAACACACAGAATTTTATATATAACATATGAAAATTCACAATTTGTTTTATTTTGGTAATTGTTATGTTGGCACAAATAAAAGTAATGTTTATACGTTATATTTCACAGTCATAATAAATTAAAGCAACTAGTATTCCCTACAACAACAAAAAAACTTCTAAAAGGTTGAGGGGTGATCATGGGCGACGGGACGCATATCCTGGGTGAGCCTCCTACAAGCCTGCCACTGTTTCCATAAAAAAACACAATTAAATTAATCGTTTCAAAAATTATTTTGGTATATTCTCAATAAAAACAAATGTAAGGAATAAATGGTAAAGCTAACCGTCCACCAGCGGCTATAAGATCCCTGGAACGATGTTTCGCTGGCAGCCGCGCGTGCTGCCTCACCACTGACATTTGCCAGAAAACGCCACGGTGCTGCGTCGCGTTGTATGCCAGGAACGGTGCCACCGTTATCGGACACTGAAGAGACACCCAATGATACAATTTATATTTTTAAACAATAGATATATTATTAGATAGATAAACATAATAACATATGTTGACGCTCTAAATGGCTCAACTCGTCTCAAGTAATACCACGGCTGCACAAAAATACTAGTGTGAAAATAATTATTTTACTGTATTTCGCTGAGCGAGTGAGGATATGGTTGGCTCTTGCAATTATACAGTTAAAACGATATTCACAGAATACTCGTGAAACGGTACTTGCACTGTGTTTCGCTGAGTGAGTGTGTATATCGGAGGCCCTTAAAATGCCGCTTAAGTGGCGTAAAAAGCCGGCAACACAGCGCGTGGCTCGGTTGTACATAGGCTTTGGTGATCTCTTAAGAGATTCGCTTACTCCGTTGCCCACTATATGATAAATGAAATATCCTCGCTCGCTTAGCGTTAACACTGTACAAGTATTGTTTCACGCTGGTATTCTACGAGCCCGTGGTATTACTTCAGATGAGCCGGCTCACTTATTGTGTCCCAAACTCACCTCACAACCCAATACGGCCGCATAACCGCAAACTGTCTCCAGATCTGTGACCGCTCTCTCCAAGGTCTCACTCCACTTGTCTCTTCTAACCTGGGCGACTAGCTCCCGCAGCTGTTTTACATCAACATCTGCCTCCAGCAAGCGAAGAAGGTTGGTTAAATCGCGATTCGTCACACACAGAGTCTCTAAATGTGTTTGGAGTTGGAGGCTTGTTATACGACCTGGAAATTTAATTATATATATTTAGAGTTTGAATATGTATTAAATATACATTTTAGTTACTGTTTTTGGTCCAAGGGGAGGACTATGTCTAGCAGTAGACGTTTTACGGCTGAAATGATGATGATGATGATTTAGACTTCGAACCGCTATGTTTTTAGCAATCTACCGACGCTTTGTTTTGTACGTTGCATTGTGAGATGTTAAGTTCACTTTATTGTTTGTAAGGACATATCTGAGCGTTAAATATGCATGTAAAAACAAGTATTAAGATTTAAATGTAACCAAAAAATCTGCTCAACCAACTTTGAGGAAAGACGTACCACTTGTTGTCTTATATCGTAATATATTTAGTATGTGATTGAACAGACATATAATAATTAAAAATAACATCTAACCAATATCAACACCATACTACATATATTTTATTCCATATCTTAATTAGAGGCTCACATATATATATCGATAACATATATTATCATAATATATATATATATATATATATGATATTATGAAAACAAACGAGAAAGAGGCTCAACTAGGTTTTTTATAGTATAGAGGACAACAGAGCAAGTGGGTCTCGTGCATTGGTTGTGTTGGTGGCTTTTTACGCCGCTTAAGCGGCACTTGTAAGGGCCTCTGATATCCTCACTCACTCTGCGAAACACAGTACAAATACCGTTTCACGCTGACTATTCTGTGAGCCCGTGGTATCACTTCGGCCGAGCCGGCTCAATTTGCGCAGCCCACCTAATATATTTATAAGTTTCGTCTGCGTTCTGAGATGTAAGTTGAATGAAGTAACGATATATCTTACCCAAGCGGACATCAACGAGTACGGGATATATTAAGCCGTGTTTGTCCAAAGGCACACCACAGGATAGTAACAAAGTCTTCAATAACTCAGTATGATTCAACTGTATTGTAACTTTTAACGAAGAACCGATCGCGGCACTAGAAGCAACCACTAGCAATTCCGCATCTGGCCAAAGTGTATCTGTAATTATCATTACAAAGCTATTATTAAACTGTATTTAACTGTTAGTTTCTGAATTATTTTTTTTATGGTATATCCGACAACGCTATCTCTTGTATGGCAAGAGAATACCATCCCCCATGGGCAACCACGCCACAGTCCGTGAATTGGTTGTGTTGCCGCTTAAGCGATATTTTTTAGGTGCTTCGGATATCAACTCACTCGGCGAAACACAGTAGAAGTATCGTTTCAAGTACAAATACCGTTTCGCGCTAAGTATTCTGTGAGCCCGTTGCATCACTACAGACGAGCCGGAACAATTAGTGCGTTAGCATATGTTTCAGCATGGCTCTCCCATGGGTGTGACAGTATTAATACACTCGCCCGACCACTGTCAAGCCCTAATAGACCGAATAAATTCTTAATTAAATTATAATTGTCCGGACCGGGATTCGAACCCGATACCTCTCCACCACCACTCACCCCTCATCAGTCATACCAGACCTATACAACCACTTAAGTGTAACACGGGACTTCTTTATCACAAAGTGATACAATAAATATTAGACAAAAATAGATACTAATGAAAAATAAAATAAATTTAATTTTCAGTTAAAGTACATACCATTACTCGGTGTGACCATATCGAAGGCACATTCAATGATTTCCCTGGGATGAAAACCCTTAATCGATCGCTCAGTCTCTCTATAAACTCTGTCTATTACATACCGACGGATGTATTTCGTTCCAGAGAATGCTATATGCCTGTAAAATATAAAAACAGACATGTTAGAAGGTCATTCATGAAGCGAGATTCAGTGTAAATAAGGAAGAACAATTGAAAATATGCAACTGACCACAAAAAGCCTTAGTTTTTTACTTAATAAGTCTACTGACTTTAAACAAAGTTATATTTTGTGAAGCTATCAGTAAAAATGGAACCCAGAAATACACAAATTTGAGATCTTCTATTGTGGTACTCTAATATTAGAAATCTTATTCATCAAATTGAGTCTATGAATGTAGATAGGAGAGAAACGAAATCAAACATACATATCAAAATAATAACTTTCTTCACGTATTTTAAATGTTTTCTTAATTTATAGGGGCAACGGAGCTGGCCGGTCTCTTCGAAACAATCCGCGCTTCGGATGTGTTGCCGACTTTTTACTTTGAAAGCGGGTAAGAATAGTCACAGGTCTCTACCTAACTACACTTTTTTTATATGTTTCAACAATAATTTTCTACAGAAACTGCTTTTTATACTGAAATATTCGTGACCCAATAACAAAAACGCCGATCTTTTCAGACTACTTATTAAAATGTGACCTGATTACCTGACGAAGGGCAGCCTCAAATCATGGGGCAGATGGCAAACGGATCCAGACATTGTCATAACTTTGACGGAGTTAGTGTACTCGTTCCATCGCTCAGCGCGCGGCATCAGTAGTGGTGGGGAAAACTCCGTAGCACCATGGCTACGAAATACCTGCAATTAAAAAAAAACTCAAACTCTATTTTGCCTTAAATTAATCGCGTGAAGCGGATGGGGAGGGTTTGACAAAAATAACGAAACAACACAACGAGATTTAAAGGCCGAAAACACACTCGCGGCATGCAAGGGCCAGGGGTGGCTATGGAGGACCGCTCCTGATCGTTTGCAATTTCCGTAAAAAAAAAATCACAAGGAGGGACTTCCACTAAATGCAAATTAATAATAGTAAAAAAACGACACCTTTCAAAGGCGAATAATTATTAAGCCATGACAAAATTTACCTCACCTTGGTAATAATATCTTTGATAGCGCCAATAGTTTCCATTGGTTTCATCTTCATCGCACTGTGATATGTAAAGTCCTCAGCTGGCGACGGTTTCTGGTCCAGACAGGCGGTCACCAGCCTTTGATAGCCCCTCGAACCTCTATCTGATAGCGTGTGAGATAAGAGACCGGATAAAGCACCTTCCGGAACTGTTCTTGGGACGTGTTCACTTGACAATAGCTCTGCACTGGTCGGTCTTAGACCGGCATCATGGTCTAGTAGCCATCTGAAATGTAAATGGTAATTTTCAAAATCCGAAATATAATTTATTTTAAATAAATATTATCCTTATATCTCCAGTTTCTTGTAAGATTTTTATTTTATGACAATATGAAGGAAAACGAGCAGGACGTTCATCTAGGATAAATGATTCTCCGCCCATGGATACCGTAAGCCCTTGTTGGACCCCGAGTATACAGATAGGATAAAAAAACCCTGTTAAGATGCTTGACTCTTCAAATCTGTTCGTGTATATGAACATGTAATACATCTGGTCTAATTTACTTCTGAATCCTTCCCCTGTTACATTCCCGTGTGATTAAGAGACGGTATTTTTTGTTCAAACAAACTTAATATTTGCTACACATTAATTGTCATATTAAAATTCTCAATATCGTATAGAAAGCCTACTAATACTCTAGTGTCATACTAAATTATACCTTATAACATGAATCTGCTTCGCATTTTCCTCATTTACAAACTCCTGCGGCAGAATAACCTCCTTTTTCCTCAAGTTGGTTAGCACTACGCACCTCTCCGTGCCAGTTGTAAAGGGCGCATGGAACATTTCAAACAAAATTATCCCCAGGGAGTATATGTCTACTTTTTGATTGTATATAACTTTCGTCGCCGATTGGTGAAGTTCAGGTGCCACATACAGCGTTGTTCCAATCTGAAAATATTATATCATCATCAGCCTATCGACTTGATACTGCCGGACATAGGCCTCCCCCAAAGACGCCCACCTAAACTTACCCCGCCAAACCCACAGCCGCTACCGTAACTGGGACTAGCGGGGCTGCCGGGGACTAGGGGCCGTATATTTTTTGTGGTCAAAGGGGGTTTTTTGCCTTAATTACCACGCTTGGCAGATGGGGTAGTGATCTCAGAACACCTGCTGTACTCGGGTGGGCGCTGCTGGCCACCCTCCGGTGAAGTGTCCTTTAGTATTCTTTATATATAGGACATTTATTTAAAACATGAATTATATTTCTTCGAAAATACAGTTTTATTTATTATGTGTGTCATTTATTATTAAAACTTATGCATATATTACCTTTCCTGTGAGGAGATTATTGGAGTCCTTGCTATCTTGCATTTTATCTATAAAAAAGTAAAATTATTATTTTAAACATAAATCAAGGATATTATTTATTTTATGGAATAGCGGGCAACACAGCATGCACGGCAACACACTCTTGTATGGTAAAATCACCGCCACTCACGGACAATCACAACTCACGCTTTGGTTGTGTTTCCGGCTTTTTACGCCGCTTTACCAGTATAATTGCAAGGGCCACCGATAGATTCTCTCACTCAGCGAAGCATACTACAAGTCCGCAATTATTATGTGAGCCCGTGGTACCACTTCGGGCGCAACAGTGTTAATACACTTGCTCGGCAAGTAAAGCTCTTCCAAGGGCCGAATGAATTATAAATTTTTATTCGGACAGAAACCAAACCCGATACCGGTCGCTTCGTGGTTACATATGGCTTATAAGACCACTTATCTAAGAGACTTAATATTATTTATAAAAAAACTATACGATAACATACCATTAACAGGCAATGCAGTAAATACTTTAGTGGCCAAGCCGAAGTCGCCAATTTTCACATGATCGTTGGAGTCCAAGAAAATGTTGACAGGTTTCAAATCTCTGTGTATCATGCCCTTCTGATGGACGTGGGCTAAACCTGTAATCAATATCACGCCTGATGGATGAATCAAACTTCAAAACCAATATAAATATGAAATTAGTCTTCCAGAGAAATTATAATAGAATAAAAAAATAATTATAAAGTAATTTCTATGAAAGAATTTTTAGAATTTGTTTAAACTTGGCACTACACTTTTGTGAAATAAATATTTTTTTTCATAAAATACACAAATTTAACTTTTTAGTAAATCCAACAGTCATTCTGACTGATTGGTACATCACCTCACAACTAGGAACCCTCAGCAATAATTGTAAATGCCAAGCTAAAACAATCTAAACACTAATAATATTACCCTCTATTTTTTAGTCAGATAAATACTATATTTAAATCGTAGAGATAGATAGATAAACACTATCCTTAAATCTTAACCAAGGAGAAAAGCTACCTCAATACCAAATTTTATGAACATCTTTCCAGCCCTTCGACTAATAAATGATGTAACAAACCCGATTTTGTTATATATAGATTGAACATGTTACCAAGTTATATACGTTATTTTTATAACTTAGCAGGCAATGGAAAAAATGGGTCTCCCCTCTGGTAAGAGGGAACTATTACCACAGGGAGACCCAGCGGTGATCCGCCGCCCATTAGCAACTTAGCCACTTTAATTACTACTACTATTTTATTATTATTACGCCACTATAATTGTTTAGTTTCGAGGACCTCCGATGTCCTCACTCACGCAGCGAAACACAGTACATACAAATACCGTTTCACGCTGGTATTCTGTGAGCCAGTGGTATAACTTCGGGCGAGCCGGTCCAATTACTGCTCAGCATGACTCAGACTGTTGAGGTGTTTAGATTTTATAAATTTTACTCATATAAAGACAATACCTTCCAAAATTTCCCTAAACAACCTCCAAGCCCGGAAGTGTTCTCTATGCAAAGAATTGTCTATCGCCTGTCGCAGTGTGTGATTCTCGCAAAACTCCATTTGAATATAGAGCAGTTCTTGCGAATTAGGCTCTGCTAATATAATACTGGCCTCCGATGCCACTGTCTGGGATTTATTTTGGGAGTCCTCTTCGAACTCTATCATGCTGCTCGACTCTTCTGGACTGAAATATTATTCGAGAAGAATAAGCATAGCTATTTATATACCAATATTATTCATATTTATATCCATATTTAATTTAGTTACATAATACCTGGTGGTAATCATTTGTAATTATTTAATATGTATGGGACGGTATAATTTAGAATTATTGAAATGAAAATTCTTTGTCGCATAAGGATATTTTCTATGGATGAAACATAATAATAATAACGCCACGAAGATGTTTTGCGTTTCGTCGTAGAAAAGGAAGAGAGCGACTGACACCGATTGAGAGAGATCCTGCCAGGGAAATGCTCCCCATAGTTCCAAAACAATACCACTTGGGGGCCTTCAAGATAATAAAAATATAGCCTTAACTTACTTCATGATATTAAACCAGAGATCTGGTTCATCATCATCATCATCGTCGGAATCATCATCACTTGATGATTCACTGTCTCTAGCTTGCACGGGAACACCAGTCATTGACCAACTTAACTGAATATGGAAAAAAGTAGAAATAATAATTGTAATAACACATCATTTTATAATTTTAATTATATAAATACAATTCAAATACTAATTTATAATTTGAAGTACTTTCACATAATAATATATTTATTTTTTATGAAAATCGTGTGGCAAACGAGCAGGCTCACTTGGGACAAGCGGTATCCCGCCCATGGACATTCTAGCCCCTGCGGGACCACTGGTGCGATTGCGTTATACTTTAATTTGATTTCTATAAAATATTTGAGCGACTGAGCTAATTAAAATTGTTCTCCCGGAATTTGAACTTTGGATTCTGGCTGCAAGACCATTAGATAAGGCTATTCTTCAAAGTTCAGTAGCAATTAACACAAGATTTTATTATATATTCGGCAATGGATTACTCCGTTGCGCGGATCCTCTGGTTTTAGATCAACATCATCTGTATACAACCACTCCAAAATCCACGCTTCCTTTGTGTAGCCTGCTTTTTAAGCCGCTAAAGGGGTATAGTTTCAAAGGCCTCTGATATCCTCACTCACTCAGCGAAACACAGAACAAGTAACTTTTCACGCTGCGTGTTATATAAGCCGGTGATATTATTTCGGACGAACAGGCCTAACTAGTGTGTCAGCATACAGTTCAGTATGACTCTTCCACGGGAAATAATAATAATAAAATTAAATTTCATTCAAACGGGTGATCGAAGCCTGTACCCGTTACGTCACGGTCAACATTTCTAACTCACCTTGATCTCTTGTCCCATTTTAGCAACAACATCGGCTAAACTGCTCCCCTTTTGTTTAACAGGCGTGGTCTCAACAGGCGTGGTCTCGACAGGCGTGTCCTCGACAGGCGTGGTCTCGACAGGCATGGCATCGACAGGCGTGGTCTCGACACTAGGGTCTTTCTTTTTCTTATCAACAATTGACTCAATCCATGCATTATAATATCTGACGACATTCTCATGATTTAAACGTGACAATAATTTCACTTCGCGAGTTATTTTTTTATTTAACTCAACACTTTTCGGATTCAATTTCACGTGTTTTATTGCATAGAAACCGCCATCCAATTTGTTTTTAACCTGAAAATTAAGTATTCATAACAGTAACGTCTTTTATACGAGCAGAAGACGCATAAAGCATACGCGGTGCACCTGCCACGGACACGCTCAGTCCTTACTAGGCAGAGGGTATATTGTCGACCTTTAAGGAATACTATGAAGATAGATAAAGTTATATAGGTGGTTCATGAAACATTATTAAGACTCCTAAAGTTGATAATTTAATTTTCATAAAGGTGATTTAAATAGAATATAAAATCAGTCCATTTGTTTAGGACAATAATAAACTCAATGCAATGAAAAGTATAAATATATCATCTAAAATTTAAAAAAAAACCCCCGTAGGCGAGCCACGCTGAGGCATATGCTGACGCACTAAATACGTTGGCTCGTCCGAAGTAATACCTCAAGCGCACAGAATACCAGCGTGAAGCAGTACTTGTACTGTACTTTCGCCGAGTCAATGTTACTTATGTCTCGCTAAGCTAAAAAACCGGCAGCACAACCGGCGTGGTTGTTTTGACCTTTTACTATCGAGATGACGCTTTTTCTCCGATGACTGATATAGTAAAATGTAAAAAATCACCTTAAGTACATTACCAAAGGCACCTTTACCCAGCCAAGTCAGCACTTCAAATTCCTTGTTCAATCTCGATCGACTATTCGTCTGTGGGTTCAAGCTTTTCATCTTTGTATTGCTACTTTCATCCTGAAAAGAATTGATTTATTATAAATATTAAATCGGCTTTAATATTTTAATATATTGGAAATACATTGTAAATTAAATTAAATTAACAGTAATGTTTTATCTTAACTCATCATCCTCAGCCTATCAAGTCCACTGCTGGACATAGGCCTCCCCCAAGGACGCCAACCTGTTAGGATCTTGAGCGATCTGGATCCAGCGGTTGCCCGCGACCTTCGTGAGATCGTCTTTCCATCGCGTGGCGGGACGTATTTTAATTTAAACATTATTATTTACAATTTAGATTTGCGTTTCTTTTATTAATTACTTTATGCTAATTTTCGCCAATAAACCAGCCAGATTTGGAGAGACTATAATATTATAATAAAGAGAAAATGTTTTAGTATTTATTCCACGCTCAAAACCTAGTTCGCACTAGGCTAGTATTGAAGTCGAGTGGCGAGTAATTTAGGAACTAAATTATTTGCTACTTGCCACATATATACAATACACAAGCGAATGGTGTTTTGTAAGATGAGCACAAGGCAACAAAGTGAATAAATTGATAAATCTTATGGTGATCTCTTTTTTTAGAGGACACGGAAGAATAAATTTGTGTGATGAAAAAAGCTATGGATGTAATAATTGATTCATAGCAGAGATAACCTGGGAGCCTTAAATTCTTGTTTTTTTTACTCTGAACACCGCCGCTCATGAACAACCGCGCCACAATCCGCGTATTTGTTGTGTTGCCGGCTTTTTACAACGCTTATTCGGCACTTTTTCGGGCCTCCGATATCCTCACTCACTCTGCGAAACACAGTACAAGTACCGTTTCACGCAGAGTATTCTGTGACGCCGTGGTATCACTTCGGACGAGCCGGATCAATTTGTGCGTCAGTATATGCTTCAGCATGGCTCTCCCACGGGTGCGACAGTATTAAGACACTCGCCCGGCTACTCTCAAGCCCTTCCAGAATAAATATACTCTGAGAAAGTTCGAAATTTTTAATATAAATTGAATTTTAATATTGTTTCTTCACTCAAACGACACGATATTTTTATGGCAACTAATGAACTCGACTAAACAACAAGTTCCGACTTGTGAGACAGTGGTCAACGGCTAAATAAAATAACTCACTTTTCACACCCTGAACTTACTTAGTTAAATAAATGTATTCAATAATTCAAAAATGCGTGAAATAATAAAAAACTGACCTCAGATTCATCGTCCCCTTTATTATTATTCCTGCTAACTGGCACCCTGTCCGGTGCGTCAACCAAAAACCCATGTTGTACCAGTCGCTCGGCCGGCCACTGCGCATGCTCGTCTTCTGTCAAACACCTAACATAACTTCAATACAAGGAAAACTATCAATTATAAACTATCATACCTCCATAATACTAAGTTTCATTGCATTCACCTCGATGTTTGTCGTGCCACAACTGAGCGTAGCTCACAATCCGAATTTACATATATGTTACTTATAATTGGACAAGAAAAATGGAGGCTAATGTATTTAATCTATTTGTTTTTCGGTTTTGGGATACAGTTATTGTTGAGGATTCATGATTGGGGTATGTAGTTGTCTGCCAGATCAATTATTCGATTTAAAATTATCTCTTATTTGAATCGTTCTGCAAATACAGTGTAACTAAATATAACGTCCCTTTATTTAAGGACAAACTCCCTAAAGCGTCGAAATCAATTGGCTTTAGTTAGTTTAGCTTGTCTTCCATCCACCTTTTCTTCTCCCCATTTAACGACAAGTCTTTCTAACGCTATACAATGCACAGTCCCTTCAGTGTTGCTATATAGAGTTTACACTGTAGTTAAAATAAAATCCATGAACAATAAGTTATTTCACCTTGAGAAGAAATCTTTCGCTGAGCCAGGAAAATCTGATGGTAACTCCTGCACTGCATCTGGAGATACTATAGAGAGCAACAGTTGGGCTGCGGCGTAAATATCTTGAGATTTGGTTTGTCTGAAATTGTTAAAAATATATTTTAAAATGTCTATTTAAGTAAATACTGAAACATACTTGAGTGATTTCGGCGAAAATATAAAAAAAATACATTTTGCTTTTTTATATCGAAACGGAAGGAAAATGTACAGGAGGCTACCTGATGTGGTATGCCACCCATGAACAACCTTATCTTAGGCTGGACCGCGGGTGGGATGCCGGCCTTTAAGCACGCTCTCTATTTTAATGTAAAAGGTAACAATGAAAAATAAAAATACAACAATGGTGGTGGGCGGAACAAAATGCTTTTGATTAAATCCAGCACAAATAAAACTACATTTGTATATAAAGTTGTAGGCATTGTTGTATTTATATACATATACAGTGTAAACTCTATATAACGACACTGAATTGACTGTGCATAAAGACTTGTCGGTAAATCGAGAGAAGAAAAGGTGGATGGAAGACAAGCTAAACCAACTAAAGCCAATTGATTTCGACGCTTT
>DWCF01001301.1:0-31892 GCA_018230265.1 Delias oraia
ACCTTTTCTTCTGTCCATTTAACGACAACTCTTTATAACGCTATAAAATGCACAGTCCCTTCAGTGTCGTTATATAGCGTGTACACTGTATATATTTCTTATATTATTGACCATCTCAAGTTGAAATTAATGGAAATTGTAATATTTATTGCAGAGTCCGCGGACCCCATCCGACATAATGAGCAGTGGCTTATCGACGTGCGGTTCTGAAGTAACAGTCAATGTTAACTCTTACACACATATCGCTTCGCCACAGCTAAGCGACGACGAGCCCATGGTGACTATGTTTGCTTACAGACGATATTATAAGAATAACAATACAGAATACTCAACGTGAAAAGGTAGTTGTACTGTGTTTCGCTGAGTGAGTGAGGATATCGGAGGCCCTTAACAAATGCCGCTTGAGTGGCGTAAAAAGCCGGCAACACAACCAATGCGCGGACTGTGGCGCAGTTGTCCATAGGGGACGGTGTTCTCTTACCATATAGGAGACCCACCTGCTCCGATGTCTATATATTAAAGAAAAAGATTCCGGAAAGCGTTCAAAATGTTTCGGTAAATAATTTTAAGAAAATTGTTAAGCAACGATTGTTTCGCAAGGAGTATTACAGATTGCAGATTCTGTAGATCCAGAGATCCTTTAAAAAGTCACAAGCAAGCTTTACTCCTTATAATATAAATATGGATAAGAAATTATCTTATCTATTCTTTATTATATGTGGACGTCCTACAAGGTGGACAAACGACCTTATAAAGTTCGCCACAAGACGCTGGATGCAGGTCGCCTGCGACGGGCATGCATGGAGGTCTTAGGGCTGAAATAATGATGCTAATTCTTTATTATATATTTATTATTTCTTATATATTGTTATGTTCTTATCATTAGAATAAAACACTGTTTTTTATTAATTGTTTTATTGTATGCTAAACATGGAATTATTCTTTAGATTACTCAAACCATAGAAGAAACACACCCTCAAGTGAGTGTAAATGAGATTGATCTCAAGTGTGGAGAGAAAGTGAACGATTCAGACTCCGAAGGCATCGAAGCGAGGGAATATTTGACCCATCATGACCACACTCGAAGGCCTAAAGCCATCAAAGCTAGGTAATAATTTTATATCAAATGAATTTATACAATATTTACAAATTATAAAACGTGTCATAAAAATTTAAAGAAATCTATACGCTGCTACAACAAATCCGAGGCTTACAACAGTTGTCACTAAATAAATTTAAATTTAACTTTACAAGAAAATAATTAGTAAGGCCTGTTATAGGACCATCGTCTAAATGATATATGTGAACTACTATGTGAATTACTTGGCTGTTGGTAGATTTGGATGCGTTCGTGAACAGTATATAATTTAGTTCTAATATAAAATAAATAAACTTAAAAATATAAGATGCGTACAAGCTTAAACCTAGGAGGTGTTATAATGTTTTTTTGTTTATAGAGCTGGTTCGTCCGATAATCTCTTGGGATTAACGGCTTCGAGTCCCGGTGGCTCCAAGGTGTTTCAGCCCACCGGCGGTGCATTTAAATCTACGCATGCTGATAATGGTAAATATTTTCTCTGTCGTGTACTGAGTGTGTGAGAAATTATTCTAATTTCAATAGACGGGAATTTAAATAAATCCTTATAAAAACTATGAATTTGTATTTTTTTAAATTAACGGTGGCAAACGAGCAGGAGGGTCACGTAGGGCAAGCGGTCCTCCGCCCATGGACACCCACAGCACATGCAGAGCCGCGGGTCGTTGCCGGCCTTTAAAGAAAGTGTACGCTCTTTTCTTGAAGGTCCCGATGTATAATTTTTTCTATGTATTCATTACCTTAATATTCGTGTGAATAACGTATCAGAATAGTACTACTCCCAGTCGTCCTAATGGGATGTCGTAAGAGGCGACTGAAGGATACTTCACTGGAGGGTGGGCAGAAGCGCCTTTCTGAGTATTGGAGATGATCTGCTATGACCAATCCGCCTGCCAAGCATGGTGATTATGGCAACAATGCTCCCCAAACGAATCGACAACCTATGGGGAAGAAAGGTTCTCGAAGAGGCGACCGCGTACCGGGAAACGCAAATCGGGGCATCCCGTCACGCGATCGAAAGACGATCTCATAAAGATCGCAGGCAAACACTGGATCCAGATCAGCTCTAGATCGCAATAGGTGGGCGTCTTTGGGGGAGGATTTTATTCAGCAGTGGACTTTAATAGATTGATGATGATGATTCATTAAAGGGGCTCACGTGCCACTTTAAAAGACATTCTGTCCTATATATCAACAAAAGGAAAACTTTAAGTAAATCCTAAGTAGAAGTTTTTTTACCGGTACAAACAGAAACGAAAGGTTTTCCTTGATCATTAATTTTTTTAAATACATTTTCTTATTTGACTTTAGTTAAATGCGCCATGTGCGCCATGAGGTACATACAGGGTTACAGGAAAAGTCATGCTACGTCCGTTAACTCGGCGTCATTGTTGCCGGGTATCTAATACTTGACGGATTTTAAATCATTCAACCCGCGTTCATAGGCACTCAGTGTAGCTGCAGTGATTGTAACCTTGTAGGTTAAAAGTCATTATGTCATCCGCATATTAGCCGTATGACGTCCGCTGCTAGACATAGGCCTCCCCTTTGGAAATCCATGCATACCTGTTAAAGACAACCTGCATCCAGCGTCTTCCAGCGACCTCTATTAGGTCGTCTGTCTACCTTATATGTGGACATTACTTAGTTATACATAAGGAAATTAAGATTCTTTTAACATGTTGTTTCCACAGGCGATAACCACAGACAATGGACAGCGTTCACCGCCGTAAAGTCCCTCCCGGTGCCGAGTTCACCTCACACGTCTTCAAGCACGCAGAACATCACTAACAGCGTTCAGGGCATCTCGCTGAACGCGCCGAATATATCGACACAGACAGCACTAGATAACGCGATAGCGTCGATAATTAGTCCGACCAGCAGTATGCAGGTTATATCCACTGGGGTATCCAATCCGCCCATGGCCACCAGTGCGCTGAGTAGCGCGCTAGCTTTGAAGAGTGTCACCGTCGTGAATAGGAATTTCGCTGACAATAAACCAGCAGGTAATGATTTTTTAAGTAACGAATATAAAACCTAGACTATAAAATATAAAAGGTTTCCGTGAAAACTGTCCTTGACTTCCACGGGATCCGTGGCTGAAATAGGCTGGGAATCGCTGTATGAGATGATAAAGTAAATGCTGATAAAATATTTCAGGACCGATAACGCTGTCGATGGATGCGTCTGGCAATTTATTTATCAAAACGAGCCAGGCCAACGAACCGCCCAGCGACGCCAACCGCCTTCATTACGTACAATTGCAAAGACTTTACGTACCTTTTACGGCAGGTTAGTATTAGCGCATGTATGTACAGAAAATACGTTGCATACCTGGCTGACCTAGGATAAGCGGTGCTTCCCCATGGGCACCCCAGTCCTTGCAGAGTTATTTTAGGTCCCAAGTCGTATTGATTTGGACATACATCTGCAAGCAGCTGATTCAGGTGTATCAGCAGTAAAAACAGTTGCTCAGTTGTAGAACGAGAACGTCTAGGTTATACGAATGAAACTTTGCATTCTACCTTGATGTTTTATGATGGAACTTTTTAAAATTAATTTGTTTAAATTATTACTAGCTTGCGTACCGGAAAACGCAGACTGGGACGTCCCTCCACGCGATGGAAATACGATCTTATGAAGGCCGCGGGCAACCGCTGGATGCAGGTCGCTCAAGATCGTAATAGGTGGGCGTCTTTGGGGGAAGGTCTATGTCCAGCAGAGGACTTGATAGGCTGATGATAATGAATACTAACTCTAGATTAATAATGTCTTACTAGATAAAGTATGCAGTACGTGTTAAATAACAAAAATAAATCTCTTCAGAAGTGGAGACTACTAAAAACCAATCGCAGAGTCAGACAGTACAGAGTGCTCCCCCATCAGTGATAGTGTCACAGAACAACAATGTGAACAATACTAACAACAACGCACCACAGAGCAAACCCAAGTGAGTATTTATTTAGTCGTTTTTCGATAGCAATACATCTTTAGTGTAAATTCCATGTAACGTGCCTCGATTTGACGATAATGGCCCTAAAGCGTTCCTAGCATATGTTCCATACATTGCTGCACTCAACATAGCATACAGGTTTACACGGGCTTAGCAGCTTATTGCTTAGTTCTTGTCACAAAACTAAGCCTCAATATGACAAGTGAAAAGTAACCGATTACACGTTGGAGAAGTTATTAGTGACCAGATATTCGAAATGGAGCGACGCCGCCTAATATTGTGCAGTGTTATCGTCATCATTTCAGCCGTAGGACGTCCACTGCTAGACATAGGCCTCCCCTTTGGATTTCCATGCATACCTGTCGGAGGCGATCTGCATCCAGCTTTTTCCGGCGACTTTTAGAAGGTCGTCTGTCCTACTTGTGGGTCGTACGCTGCGCTTGCTAGTCCGTGGTCTCCACTCTAACACTTGTCGCAGTGTGTTCAAGCTATATACAAATATTAAACTGCCGCTTAAGCGGTGTAAAAATCCGGCAACACAATCAATGCGCGGAATGTGGCGCAGTTGTTCGTCATAGCGGCGTTGTTTACCATATAGTGCCATCTGCTCTGTTGTCCTCTATAGACTAAAAGAAAATGGTGGTGGGTGCATCGACGTGACGCTTGGTAAGTAGGATCGCACTGATGCGCTTGCACTAATCACAAACACTACTACTAAGCACTGTTTAGCGAGTTTACATTTGAAGACTTAGTGTTAGGACAAGTAGTGTTGCTCAAATGCAAGACTTAGGCAGTCTTAGTCAATACGCCTGGTATTTTGGTATATGGTCTTTATATTGTGCTGCCAGTCTTGGTCTTGGTCTTGCAGCGAGAGTCTTCTAAGTCTTGAAATTACCTATTAGACTATTAGAAGTTTACTTCAGATCTGAGAAAAAGTCTCAGAGATAATTTTTGTTATAATTTAAGTATCTCTCAGAAGCCACAAAATTATACCCACTGAGTGTCTTTTCATAGAGTTTTCACCGGTTCTTCTCAGGGTACTTAGTTAGACTCTGTGGTAGACTGATTTTGACGCTCAACGAGCTGCATTTTTGTATTTATGTTGAATAAAAATATTTCATTTCAATATAATTTTTTTATCTATTATTATCAGATACTAATTGTAAATTTATCCTTAGTGATTGGGATAATGTGGAGGAAACACGCCCTTTTCCGCTTGCACCGACGCCTGCGCAGTTGGGACGGGCGCCGTTGCAAAAGAGGCTCAGTCGAGGTGAAAATCATAATTTTATATAGTACTAGGAATAAGCATAAAATGGCGGTACCTAGTTTTAGGGTATCTAAAACAAGTAAAAAGATTTTCTTGGAGAACTGTGTTCTCTTATATAATCAAATTCCTAAAACGTAACTGAACTTATAAAGTACAAAGTAAATTCAAGAATCCTATAAAAAGTAGTTAAGTTAAGAAAGCTTATTGCAATATTAACCAGTACAAGAAGACAAAGATGAATGGACAACAACAGACGGAACAGACTTCTGGACAAGCACCAACTGGTATCTCTTAAAGCCAATTGATTATAAATAAACTATTGTAAATTTGGCTACACAGAAAATAAATTAAACCCTATGAGTCTCTTGGTAGTTCTTCTCGTAGAGGTATATCTTCCGAACCAATGGTAACTTTACTAATAATTGTAGGTATATCGACTTGCAAAAGTGCCCTTTACGGGGCCTATTTGAATAAATGAATTTTGAATTTGAATCGTTTTAAACGATTTTTACAATTATGTTTACATGAAATTCAAACTTTGTTAAACAGTTTTGTTTTTTGATATGTATACAGTTTGATTTGGTAATTATAATTTATTCTTGTTAAATAATTGAATGTAACTGATAGCCTACCAATATTATAAACACGAAAGTTTATAAGTAAGAAAATATGGAAGGATGTTTGTTACTTATCACGCAATAATTACTGGACGGATTTTAATGAAACTTAGCAATATTGCTCATATATTGTGTAAATTGGCCAAAATATAATAAAAAATCTTACGTAAGTTAGATGAAGTAGGTGGCGTACCGTTCAGAGCGACGTTTGCCAAGTCCACTGGTCCAAGATAAACTTTAAGTCTGTTGTTTAACTGAGTTACATAGATATGTACTCCTTATTAAATTTTTCCACTTTTTCAATTGATAATTTTAATGTTTTATATTGGTTGTCGAAATTTCTTTTATTTATGTTTGTGTATATGGTGGCCGCTAGAAACCTGCTTTCGACCATGAGCCACCCCTCTTTAATATACCGTTGTCATTTTTCTAACGTCTAGTGAACTATATTAAATGTTAACATTTTTGAGTGTATGCAAAATTGATTTTCAACCTAAATCTTCAAAATCTGTAAAGATTCATCGTATCAATCTTAACAAGGTATTAAATTTCTACATCTTTTCCAGGAACTTCAACTGGCTCAACAGGAAGTGGAGACCAGAGTGTGCCTCGCTCTGATAGCAACTCAGTTTCTTTCGATACTCCAGAATCGCCCAAGAAACTCGAGAATCTACCAAGTCCACTGCTAAAGAAGACCCTGTTCAAGAAAGGCAATGAAGATGGGCGGGATAGGTTAGTTGAATTTAATTAATTGGTAACGCACCCACGTTCCACACTTTAAATTGTCTTTGCTTCCCGTATTATATAAAAAAAAATTAAATTAACTATTTTTAGTGGTACCACATCTTAAGCAAATGGAGGAAAAGACACCACAAAAATATAAAAAAATTCAAAAAACCACTTGAAATTATTATAAAATTACGTGTAACGGAATACCAGTGTGAAACAGTACTTGTTTTTAACTGAGTGAGGATGTCGGAGGTCCGTGAAATTATACCACTCAAGCTGTGAATTTAAATCGCCTGCTTCGTTGTCCGCTATATAAAAATCAAACTTATAATCTATAATTTATTTGCACCTACAGAGTTCTGGAAACAGTGAATTTTGAAGCTAAGTTCAGTACTTTACCACAATTCAAACCAGACGCCTGTAGTCCCAGTGGTATGGTCGTGCCACGGAGTCCGCAGCTCTATCTTCGGAAAAAGCATAAGATGGGTAAATTTTAATGAGTCACCTTACTTATAAAAACTTACACCATCATTTTGTCTTTTTATACAAACATTTAATAAAAATAAGTGAGGGGTTTTGTGACATTGGAAATGCATAATTTTGTAATATTAAAAATTAAAATTTAAAAAAATCTTGACGGTAAAATTAAATTTACAAAATTTTATTCGCTACAGCTGTAAAGACTTATTCGTTATGTTTTATATAATTTAATATCGTTTTTATTTTAGACGAGGAGACTACAGTGGTCACGCCTCAAATTGAGGCAGAAGTTCTCAACGGGAATGGAATCCCAACACCACATTCGTATGGAACGCCTCATACCACTACTAAGCTAGTGGGTAACACGTTCTTTGGACCCGACTTTAACATTGATACATTTAGAGGTATGTTCTATATCTACATATGTATGTATTTTATCATTAAAATCGCTCTTAATTTTATCTTGGACTTGTACTGAAGGATGTGAAATTTTTAAGATATACGAATAAATAACTACTTATACAATGATAGAATATACATTATTGACTAGATATAGTAGCCCACACGGATTCTGAATACCAGTTTAAAAACCCGTGAATAAAAGTAATTTATTCGATTCTTGGAAATGCTTGACAGTGGGCCGCGAGTATCTTAACACTGTTTTATTGAAGCATAAGCTGAAGTACTGATTGCCTTTGCTCGTCAAAAGATTAAACCAGAGTGAAGCGGTAATTGTACTGTGTGCCGCTGAGCGATTGAGGATATCGGAGGCTCACAAAATTATACTGCTTAACTGTGACCGATTTTCCATAGGCGGCGGTGATCTCTTACCATATTTAAGACCCGCCTGCTCTGTTGCCTGCTATATCATAAAAACAGATACGAGGTCACTTTATCCCGTTTAATTTAAAATTTTACTATATGGTAAGATAACACCGCGCCACAATCCGCATATTGGTTGTGTTGCTGGCTGTTTACGCCGCTTAAACGACATTTTTAAGGGCCTCCGATACCCTCGCTTTTACGATGAGTGGTCTGTATAAAAATCCGTGTAAATAATCCAAGGATATTTAGTACTATATTCGCTCAAAGTTTCAGAGAGTATGGAGGAGATGTCCCCGCGTACGCCCTGTTCTGCGCCGGGCTCAGCGGCATGTTCGGGCGCTCGCGGGGAAGCTGGCCACCGGCGTGTACTCGAACAGAGGCGGCATCTGGTCCTAAAACTTTTTAAAGAGGAAGGCCTGTTCCCGACCACGCAGGCAACGACTAGCTTTCAGGTAGAATTTTCAATTAATTTAACTATTATCAACCGAATTCACAGGGACGGTGGATACGGTTTGGAGGCCTTTAAATAAGGAACATATCCCTTAGAGGCCGGCAACGCACTCGCGCCCGGCTTGTATAGTATGAATGGTGCTCGGCTATTATAGTATAATCAAAAATTTAAAAAAGATAATTTTAATTTTTGTTCATATTTCACTCATTTTCAGCTTGTTGAGAATTTACATATCTTTGAATGGTTAGATTGACTTGAGTATAATATGATTAATGTAATTGCAGGCGGCCCACCCAGAGATATTTCCCTCTAAGACGACTCTGCAGCTAAAGATTCGCGAAGTGAGGCAAAAGTTGATGGCGCAGTCCAACCTAACACCACATTCGGACGTCAATACGCCAACAAGTGAGTAGTTTTATCTGTGCATATAACATGACTAATTAGAGATTCACTAATTTATAGTACTTGTCTTATGATAAATAATGAAATGACGTAAAGCATATTACACCTACAAGTCACTAAACAATTTAATTACAGTAATAAAAGTCCACTTAGTTGTACCGTATACGCGGCATGAAGAAAACAAAGTTAAAGAACACAACTGTTGTGCGGATTGCGGCGCGTTTGTTCATGAGCGATGTTTTGCATCAGGAGATCTGCCTGCTTTTTTGTCTGTTATGTGATGGAAAATTTCCAGCAGTGGACTTGAATAGGCTGATGATGATGATATGTGTGTGGGAGTGTTCAAAAACTGTGTAACGCAATTTGAGGTAACGTTAAAATAAACGTTACAGAACTGGAAGGTGGATTTTATTACAATGGGTTACGTCATTTCTATTGATTTTTTAAAATATTTTAATTTTTTTACTAAAACAATAGGAATATATAGCTTCACTATGGGTAAAAATGTTCACCTATCTATAATGTTACGTTTAGGGAGGGGCAGAGGGGTACATCAAAATGTTAGGCGCGATACTTGGGGTCCAAAAATCTTCAAAAAAACTAATACTTACCTTGTATCATTTGGTATGTATTAGGTAATACATACTTACATTAATTATATTTTATATATACAAAATTTATGAATTAATTTAATAATTTCAGACATAAATTCTCCGCTGGTATCGAGCACACTCCAACCAACTTCAACGGCCAGTTAGCAATGTGGATACACGCTCTCTATTGTGGTTCGACATTGAACGGAAGCCATTATTTCGAAGAACGACATTTGGGGATGCATTACAATTATATTTTACCGGTGATAAGAAAATTTTAAAAGCTATATTAACGATCTGTATAAAAACAACAATTATTTCAAATTTTGTCAGCCGGAAATAAAACAGTACGCCATTGTGTCTGAACAAAAGCAGATGTGATGGTGATAAATTTATTAACTAGTAACACACACTAGCTTACGAACGCTAAAATATCCTTAAATTTTTGTTTTATGTTGCTTTAATAGATATTTCATGGCAATTAAAATATATTTTATAGCAAATGGCAATAGAATAAAAGAGTTTTTAATCGCCTGTAAATATCAAAACTATTTCAATATAAAAGTCAATTGTTATTACATAAAATTCTCACATAATACATTAAGCCTTGATTAATATCTTTACGCCCAATCAAAGCGTATTTTATCATTTTAAATTGAATTATTGTAGGCAGATAAATTTTTGAAAAGTTGAGTTTTTTTTTTATGGTACACAATTAGTATGTTGATACTACAATGGCTTGAGTCGGAGTGTATTATATTGCTGTATGCATATATGCGACGTGGCAATTGGTTCTATTAATAAGGTAACCAAAAATAGTTTAAGGAAAAAAATACAAAAGCAAAATAAAAAATGTTATGTGCATGAGTGTTATGGTACGCGGTTGTGTAAAATATATTCACGGTTTTAATATTATGCACACTTTCTGATTATGTGTTTTCATTTATCCCGGCAAGTTCTCTTCCACGCTAGCGTGTTAAGGTTTTCAAGTGGCTCGTATTCGAAACTAATTTCTCGTCATCGTCTTCGTAATTAAAAAAGAAATATTTGTCAAATCTGAGAACTTTGATTACTGTGAGCCATAAGATTATTATTCACGTTTTAGCGCTGATAATTTGGACATTATGTATCTTTTTTTTCAAATATTTTCTGTATATAACCAATATATAAGGGTCCTAATGAATATTGGTTAACTAACATTATTTTCACTTTCATACTTAGTTATCATATACTCAAAACGTGCACGATCTCAATGTTTATTGGTTTATTATTTCGTTGGTTTATTTTATTTGTGTATAATACATATGTATAGTAAATTTAGTTAAGTATTGAATAAGGGATTAAAAGTATGCATATCCTAAACATTTGGCTCGTCGAAATTAACAATTTTGCATTTATGCCTGAACATTCAAACGGCAATTGAATAGAGGTTCAAAAATCATTTATAATTGTGAGGTGTTAATTTGGTTGGCTTTTCTATAAGACATTGAACCAAATATTTTTTGCAATACAAAATTTGTGTAATGCCCCGATCAATTATACCTAGCGACTCAGAACTTGATGTGATTGTGATGTCATTTAAATTACCAAATGTATAAGATTACTTAAAAGAACATTTTTTTGTGTTAAGTTAACAGCAGTGCCTGTTTAATACTTCGCAGAAGTTATGTATTGAGTCTATATTTTGTTTTTGATAACCCAAATGTGTTGCAGACATTTTCATGTTCACTTATAGACCAACCCATTCCACTATAAATGTCAGTAAATTCTTGATAGTGCGAATCACACTTACAATACTATTTCTTACTATTTATTTATAATTGAAAAAAAAAACTCTTCTTCTAAGTAAACTTGTATCCTGTTAGACCAAATCTCCACTGACAAGTAGGATAGATTACGAACAGTGGTAGCATTGCTTTAAAAATATCATAGTTTTGCTTAATACCAACGAGTTAAATGTTCTTACGTTGGATGTAATGTGAAAAGGGCGATATTTGGTGCAAACAAATTGTTTCGGCCTTAAACTTCTATCGTTTTCTATTTTATGTTGTGATGTTCGTCTTCCACGCGTTTGAAAAAAAATGTCATTTTTAAAAAATGAATATCTACTTAGTTAATATCTTTATGTACAGTGATTTATTTTAAGTGGCAAGTGGTAGATTTGATGCCATGTAACATAAGTTTTTTATTTAGTGGTGCTTTTTATGCTATAGCAATGTGGGGAGCGGTAACATTTTTAAAAAGTAAATTGTATTAATCTCAATTTTATTTTTATATTAACGGCTTATTTTGATTAAACCGAGTTACAGCTCCAAACTTTGCTTAAGCTTAGTCGATTCTGAAACATTAATCAATAAATCATTCGGCGTTGTTCAGTAATGAGCCTCCTCACGTATAAATCATTATATATTACCTGAACTTTATATTCAGTGAATTGTCTTTTTTGCAATTTATTTTAGGTGAGCGAGCTCTAACAAACTATGAAACTGTTTATAGGCGAGAAGGTGAATGGAAGATTTTTTTAAATCGTTTTGATAATTTTCTTTATGTGGCTGTTATTTTGTAGTGTATGTAAGCGATTTTTAAGAACATAAACAGAATCAGCTCAAATCAATAATTATATATTAACAATCTCATTGTAAATATTAGATGATATTTGAATATTTTATTATAGCATTAAGAATTCCTGGCTCTCAAAGTAATTAGGTTTTTATTTAGAATGCTAATTAGATGAGATATATATTATTTATACTCAAGAAAATTTTCGGCCAATACAAATGTTTATATGAAGAAAAAAAATGTATTTTTTAAAATGATCTCTTTCGAGTTAGAGTAATTGCTTTAGGAGTCCGGAAGTGAAGAGAATTTATTAAAAATATATAAGATAAGAGAATATTTTCGCACTGTTAAATCTTATCTTTATAGATGTAATAGTACGTGAGCTAACGACTCAGAAGAACACACGACAATCAGTTGAATTGACTTTAATCGAAAACACATAGATGACTGATAGCTCTATATATCCACATATATATAGGTAATACATCGGAAATTGTGTAAAATAAAATATTCAGGACCATCCACATAACCTGTCTAAATATTTATTTATACGACACAATTTCTATTTATTCTTAATAGTTGAAGTTTAGACAAATTATCATGAATATTGGACCATTGGAGGTTTTCGTATTAAAGATGTATTACTTATTAAGAGCATATTAAGATAAAGATACAAACGAGGATAATCCAACTGCCTGTTCGATCTGAACTCATTTGAAAATAGACGAAGCAGAATTCTTAAATATAGTCAATTGATATTTATATATATATATATATGGTATAACTGTTACCATTCAGTGCTCTTTCCGGTTAGATTGTGTGATTGCAGTTGTGGTATGAGAGTAATTATTTTTCTTTCTCGGCAATGTTTTTCTGATGATGAAATCAATTATTGTTAAAGTTCAGGGCTCCGAGTCTGCTTAGTCACTTTACACAAGCATTTTCATCATTTTGACGGATTTCATAGTCGTATCTTCTAATTGTAATCAATGACCATTGTAAATAGTAGACTCGGACCCCAGACAAATGTAAAGCTACTTCTGTCTTACATTTGAGGGTACGTGCGTTATTCGATCGATACGAAATAATTATTTACAATAGATCTTAACTTGTATACTTACCAGTAGTTAATTCCATTTGTCATTAGAATAATTACATATTGTATTGCACCTTGTACTTTCATATAATGTTATTTTTATACATGTTTTACAAATATATTATTATGTCAGGCGTGAATTTAATTGAGTTTTTATTATTTAAAATTTAATTTCTGGTAACTTAAATTGGCCTAAGCATATTTAGTATGTGAAGATAGAAGATGCAATAAAAGGTTTATTATATTAGAATAATTAATATACCATATAACAAATAGAAAAATTTAATATTGTGATTCATATGCATCATATCTATAGATTTTATTTTTAACACTGCACTTCAATGTAATAATTACTATTCCACCTAGTTTAAAGGCCGTGTCAAATCTTTAAAAAAATATATAAATTTCATTATGAGTGACAATTATTCAAAATTAAATGTAAAATGGATACTACCTCAGTATTGCAAATTTTGTCAAGGCCTCGAAGCTAGCAGTTTATATTGATGTTTCAATTTGCTAACACACTGTCCATTTTTTGTTTGTCCCTTTATATTTGTATGAATGTGTTTGTGTTGTTGATAACAAATATGAAAAACCTAGACGCTGCCTATTACAAGTGCCTTATTGACTCTCAGAACTTAGAAAACGGTGTACAAAAAAAGTTATGTCACATATGAACATGGGCTTTGTCAGTCAATATGGTTAATAAGCAGTTTCTTTTTAGACTGAATTTATTTTATTGCATATAATGTTGCAATGTTTATACTTTTAAGACATAGATATAATTTTGGAAACAAAAAATCATGTTAAATGAAGCATTTCATATTCGTTATTTATTTCTTCTAAATAAGCTATTAGTATAATTGTTTAGTCAAAATGGTGTACTTTGTAAATAACTTGTTTAGAATGGTTTATTTTAGATTTAAGTGTTTCAATTCAATGTAAATTAGATTGCATTAGATAAATCTAAAATCTGAAACATTGTAGTGGAGTTTTTTTAAGGAATCCAGTTTATGGACCAATAATAATCTTTATAATGGAAGTGAAAACATCAAACATAGATGACAAAACAGACACTGGACATACTGTTCAAGCATATTGGATCATTGTATGAACTTATGTTTAAACATAAAAACTGAAAAACATATGTGTTTTATTTATTTACTTATAAAAACATAACAATAGTATGTACTTAACTATATTCTACATAAATCCAGTTTAGAAGCAATTGTATAGAAACATTATTCTTTAGTAACATTAGTGGTTGTTGCAATAGTTTTTATTAATAAAGTAGGTCTTTCCTCTTCAAGCATGGAGATAGCAGCCTGTATCTCTAAATTATCTTTTGGGTCACTAAGAACTAAATATTTTAAAGATGACATTCTTGCTATAGCAAATATTGAACCTACACATATCTTACAACCAGTAACATCAAGAAACTCTAAAGTATTACCATTTTGCCCTGCTATTCTATCTAGGCACCACACATCAATTAATTTATTATTTCTCAATGAAAGCCATTTTAAAAAATTAAGATTCTTTAGATTTTCAACACCCTCATACCTTATACCATTGTAAAGAAATTTAGAACAGTCAACAGCTTCAACAAAGTAGCCACTAAGGAAACGTGTGGGTAGATCAAGAGTAGTAGCATCACCAGATAACCATTCTTTTGAGTTTTTGAGCCTGAAAAAATATTTAAATTAGTCATCAATCATCATCTTTTCTGCCTTAGGTCATCTACTGATGGATATCGGACAATATTTAAATTAGTAGTTTAATTATAATATCAAAATAGACAGAAATCTGAGATTATTACCGAACAGAACAATGACGATATGTGAAAAAGTGAACTGCTGCCAAATTGCTGCCCAGAGCAGCAACTCTTTCTGGCAAAAACTTTTGATTTTCTATTTCTTGAATTTCCTTCATCTCCTTCCACCAATTTTTTATACTTTTAAAAGTGATGTTGGGAATATTTTGCATAACATTAAGCGCATTCATGTTAGGATTTCTTTCCACAAAGATATTTAATTTGCTAATGGTTTCACCTTCCCTCTTATGCCAGAGTTTTCTCCATTCAGGGTACAGTAATCCATGAACTTTTCTTGGCTGTACACCCCTTTCATGTTTTTCATACAAAGATTTTGGTTCACCTTCACAATATCTGCGAAATATGCAGAAGGGACGATAAACATTATTTTGCCGTAAACAGAGTGCCATATTCCTAAATTCTTATTTATATTTTTAAGTATTGATTGACATTGACAATTTTGATATTCTGAAAATAAAAATATATTCGCAACCGAAGTTTGGCAGCATTGCAACAGTCAGTGTCATGTTATATATTATTTTATAAAACTGCATTAAAGTGGTTTTATATATTAAATTAAAATTAAAGGAAGATTTATAAATTATTGAAACGGGGATTGGGATATCATTAAATTCCTCATAAACCACAAGTTACATTTGAAAGAGGACAGATTCGAAAATGCATGTTAGAAATACACAGAGTGGTAAAACTCTTGAACTGAAGGAGACTGTTAATGATAATTTTTTGGTTATCTTTTTTTTATGTTTATTTATTATTATCTACCTTGTATTACAGCATATAAATACACGTACATAATTACATTATAAACCTGCGATTATTACAATTATTTCCAGTTAAATATATCGCTATGTTATTAAATAAACATTAATTAAAATTTGTAAATTGTTTAAAGAAGTTTGTATTAAGATTATGCTTTTATCGCTATTGATAATATATTATTTTTATTTTAACCCTAAATTAAAAAAAATCATATGTTTCTTATTAACTGTAATTTATTTTTAACGGTTACGTCATAAATGTTCCCAGTAGCTATGACTTGAATTATAGTCCTACTATTTAGGTTAGCCTCCATTCCTTAAGTATATATAAACCTGTATATTTTAAAGAACTACATAATTATCTATAAAAATATTAATGTATAGGGACAGATTTTATACGTCTATATATTTGTTAGACAAATCTGGACTCTATTTTATATAACTAAATGATAACATTTTTCAGCGGTGCTGTTTCTTTATTCTTGGCATATTTCCAAAAGCACGAACGCAGCGTGTATTTAGATCAAACCGTGCTCAGTAGACGACGCGATAACCAAATCTATTCCAATTAAGCTTTCCATTTTCATAATAAACATATAATATATTGTGCAGTTTAAATATCTAAGTAAAAGTTATTTTTTTGAGATAATTATCCAAGATGATGTTAAGGCTGTACGTATTTATCGTTGTTGTTGACTAATATAGATCTAATAGAAATTTTACTAATCAGAAGTACTGGTTGTCCGGTCATTGATGTAAATAAACATTCTTCATTACCTCTAACTTTATACTAATTATTATATGAAATATAACATCACATTTAATCATTGCGTCCCATATAATTAAACATATTTACTTCTTAACTACTAATACAAATATTCAAATGGTTGAATTTTTACAAAGAAATTTAGTTTGGGCTAATTTTTTTTTGTAATAATGTTCTGAGGCGATCCTCCACTAGGATTTAAATTACAACTTCATAGCCTCCTGTCTTCTGATAAAAAATGTTAGGCCCAATAGAAGACTGCTTTTACAGAAACGTGACGGCATATTGCCGTAACGGCTTTCGTTGCATTGTCGTCCAGTTACCTCCTAATCGGGTCTAAAGAAGTTGTACTTCTATAATTATTTTTAATATCCAACTACGATTGTATTGCAGATTATTACTCATATTATCTCTACTGGTTCTCTCAAAATGTCAGAAAGAACGATGCGATCAAACTCCACCACAGGCGACTGTAGGTACTCCATCCGAGAACATGGGCATCTACCGTATGAGTATCAGTACCAAGGGAAATGATTCAAATATCTATCGTCCAGACCAGACCTATGTTCGTAAGTTTCTAACAATTCTCACGTATATTTAATTAACAAGATTTAAAGTAAAAGAATTGCAGAAATGTTTCTATAGAAATAAACTATTGTGATGTCGTCATGCTTAATACATATAAAACTCTTGTTTTTTCTCTACTTTGTTTTTTTATGGTTCCTGTAAGAATAAATAGTTTAAATATATTAAATTTCTTCTTAACATTGTTTATGTAAAATGATTTCAATTTTTAACCAATTCTGCGTAGCTCTACAAAGTAACTAAAAGTTTAAGTTTTGATTTTATCTATTTTATTACTTTTATTTTTATATACATATATAGGTGTCATGTAAATAAAAATAACTTCTTTTATGTTTATTATCAATTACAGTAAAACTAACCACAAATAACGCGACACGCCCATTCCGATGGTTTATGATAACAGTAGAGGATCCAGATATAGATTCTATTCCGGAGTTTGATCCGAAATCTGTGGACGTTGGCAGTCTTAAGACAATTGACACCAATAAGCAATCACGGTATAGTGAGCGATGTTATAATTCAGTTGAAAATACCGACAACTCTGATAAATATAAAGTAGAGGTGAGGCTTTGTATTCTAAAAAATAAAATATATATATTAAATAACTTATTTTTGGAAAAAAGTTAACCTAGAGAATGCCGTTAAAAGTTTTTGAACATTTATGCCACATGAAATTATCGAATAAACTTTATTTTATTTGCAATTAACAAAAGCATTGATTCGTTGCTAGACTGCCGGAGTATTATATTATTACATGAATAACTAGGCTACTTTTAGTAAGATCGTTTGAAAATTTTACATCTGTAGGAAATTATGTTACGACTTAAAAAAAATTCTACTTGTATTGTTGATAATGTTTGTCTTGCAATAATTTATCTTAAAATATTTTTTTTGATGCTACAAATTAAAAAACTTCTCAAATTTGATTAATAACAATTTCTATTAGTAGTTATTAAATTATAGTAAATGTAATATATTCATAGATCCATTGGGTATCTCCGAAGCAAAATTTTCGTAGACAGAAGGTCAGGCTTCGAGCTATGGTGGCCGAGAATGAAGAAGTATGGCACTTGGGTGAGAACCTCACCATCATTTTGGAGAAAGACGACCGACGACCTTTGGACAGTCCTCCATATACACCCGTAGCTACCTGTAACTTATGCAGTGAAGCGCAGTATGAGGTAGATACTTAATGTTTGCAAAATAAACAAATTTAAAATCCCCTTAGCTAAGTCTTATATCCTACTACGAAGCATAAGGTATCGAATTCAATCCCCAGTCTGAATAAATATAAATATAATTTAATTTATAATTTATTTGGTCTTTGGAAGGGCTATATATATAAAATAATAGAAAAATGGTGTAAGGATCTTTCAGCCTTTTTTAAGTTATTTTGTAATGTCGGTATTTGAATGCCATTTACGGAGCGTGGAATTTAGAGGTGAAGATACCCTACGTATAGAAAATTTCATACAATAAACTGATGCATCACCAATTAACAGTTACAGATTCTAAATGATTAATTAATGGCTATCTTAATGTAGCGATGGTTGCGAAATATTACGAAATTAATTAAAACAATTTATCAGTAAATAATAAACACAACATTAAAACCAGTAAGAATTAAGAAATGTGTATTTAATAGTTTTAATATATATTTTGTGAAGAAAATGAAATCCTTTGAATGAAACTGTAATTACAAGTTTGAGTAAGCATTTACCTACTTCCTAAACTTATTCAGGCGCACAATCAAAGTTATTTTTAATTATTTTACTTTCACAATTGTCAACGTTAATTAAAAAAAAAGTATTATTTATTCTTAACTTACGGACTCTGCCGACATAAACTCTAAGCAATCCTTAGATCCACAAAAACAAAAAAACATTAACCTTGTTAACAAAATAAAGACATCGGGGTTCAATTGGAAACCGTGTGGTTTGCGGAGTAGTTGTCTAATGTAATGTAAATAAACCCGTAAGAGAGCCATGCTGAAGCATATGCGGACGCATTTATTAGGCCGGGTCGGCTAATGTGATACCACGATCTTACAGAATATTCATCGTGTAATGGTAGTTGTACTTGAAGCCGTGCTACTACTGAGATTCACTGAGTGAGTGAAGATATCGGGAGCACTTAAAAATGCCGCTTAAGTGACGTAAAAAAACGGCAACACAACCAATGTGCAGACTTTGACGCGATTGTCCATGGGCGGCGTTCTCTTACCATATAGGAGACCCACCTGCTCCGTTGTCTCCAATACATCAAAAAAAAAAAACAATGATTCTTTAGGTGATTTTCTCCGGCCGATGGTCAAGGATGACGCACCCTCGCTACTACCCTAGTAGACCAGATGACAATGGTTATAGCCACTTGGTAGGGGCCTCTCACTCCTTCGCACATACAATCTGGCAGCCTGGTGACGAAGCAAGTCCTGGTCTCCAGAAGCTAGCAGAAGAGGCTGATATAAGCTTGATTGAAAGGGAAATCATTGATGCTGTAAGTTGGTTGGTTTTGATTGGTCTAGACTCTAGAGTCTAAATTCTCTAACTTGTCTTGGCTTTTATTTTTTTGAGATAGTTTATATAATCCAACCCAGATAGTGTTTAACATATATATAAATACGTTATCGTATAACCAATAATAAATACGTAATTTTTGCTTATTGTTATTACAATATATCGTATAACTTTTAATTTCATGTATGTATAATTTTGAAAATAAAGATTACGCAACAATATAGAGTAAAAGTAAGCAAGACAAGGTTACGCATTTACGCGGTTATGGATTTTATAAGATCTATCTATTACAATTGTAATCTAAATATGATAATTAAAGAAATATTATTTAAATGAAATATCTGGATAAATTGAGATATCTTCAATGTAAAGGATAAAAAATTTTCATAATTAATAATAATGATTATAAAGTAGTATTTTTTTTAAAAGTAATAAGTAAAGTAAAGTAAAAGTAGTAAAAAGTAAAATAATAAGCATAATGACAAAATTCTAGATGTCTCCACTCAACGGTACGAGAACTCTAATACGCGGAAAGCGACGGTACCACCCAAACATGGGTGAACCATCTCATTCCTTATTTCGAGTGGACAATATACATCATTTATTCTCCGTGGTGGTAGCCATGAAACCCTCACCTGATTGGTTCCTGGGTGCGTATAAGTTTGAGCTCTGCACCAATATTGGATGGCTGGAGGAATCCGAAATACCATTGTTTCCTTGGGATGCGGGAACAATGGATGGGGTTTCTTATGAGGTATATGTTTCTTTTCTAATGTTTACGTATATAACAATCCTATTTTTTAATTATTCAGTATTATTTGTAATCAAAATTTAATACTAATTTTATGCAAGCTAAGTAATGTGGTGTTCATGGGCGGTGGAACTATAATCCTAGATGAGCCTCCAGCTTATTTGCCTCCCGATTTAAAAAAATCACAGAAAAATATACAATGAAAAAATTTTACCTTGAAGTAAAGTTTTTGTAATTTAAAAAATATATTTTCAAATAAATCTTACTGCGGCAAACTTTTTTTAGCTATATAAATTATTTAACTGGTGGTGGAAAGATAATCAAAGTTATTTTCAATGCCACATTGTGAAACATTATTTAAAAAATCTTTGGGACCATGCTGAACATTCAAGGTTATTAAAACTATTACAATCATTCTCAAACCTATGGAATATATTAAATTTTTATAAAAATCCCTCAAACCAGTTCAGAGGAATATCACGACTAATATAATTTATATAATAATACCACAGTAACTTTATAATTAACATTAGTTTTGCATTTTAGTCAACTCCATCTATAACCCAACCACGGGACGTCGTGAACCGAGTCGCGGTTGGCTCATTCAATAAGGAGTCGCCCTTCTATCAGATGAATCTAAACGAGATGAAACCTTTCGCCATCTTACAAGTCAGACTTTTGAATGTGTTTCCTCTGATTGGCGCCGAATGTTCGGATGCAGGTAAGCTATGTGTTTTTGTGGTATAGCGGACAACGGAGCAGATGGGCTTCATCTATAGAAGAGATCACAGGCGCCCATGAATACGCCACAATCCGCACTTTTTTTTGTATTACCGGCTTACGCAGTTTTAACGTTATAATATTTAAGACGTCCGTTATGTTCACTCAGCGAAAAGTATTAGTAGTGTTTCTCTCTGGTATTCTGTGAGCCCGTATCACTTCGGACTAGCCGGTTCAATTAGTGCATCAGTTTATACTTCAGCATAGCTCTTCCATAGGTGTTGTTATTATTAAATATCTCTATACTTATATACTTCATGGCCGTGCATATAAGATACCGTGACGCGTATCGGATTCAATTCCCGTAGGAATTAGTAAATTGTTTTCTCTCTGAATGGGCTTGTTAGTGACCTGGATATCTTAATATCTTCGTTCAGAGAGATACATCATCATCAGCCTATCTAGTCCACTGCTGTACATAGGCCTCCCCCAAAGATGCGGTCGCTCCTCGAGAACCTTTGTGGGGAATCTGTTGTCGGTTCGTCGAGCGATGTGGTCAGCCCATTGCAACTTCAAGTTACTAATATGTACATTGCCCCACAAAAGAATTGTCGGAAATGAAATGCATTGTCGGAAAATAACAAACCCAGCTGAGTTACTTGCCTTAGTTTTATAAATAATTTTAATAATAGTATCTTAGTAACTTCAAGCATTTTGTTTATGTTGCTGCCTTTTTAGTTGCTCTTTTTTTAAACATATGTGTTATTTATTAATAATGATTAGTATTTAATTTACATTAAATTTCAGGATCATTTTATACATGTTTGGAAACACAGAACGATGAATTGCAAGAAAGAATAGCGATGGAGTAAGTAGAATTATTTAAAAATAACAAAATTTGGTTTCATTAAAGTTTCACTTTGAATAATATTTCGTATACTTTAATTCGCTTGTTAATAATAGTTTTCTGTCTTCTTTAGAAAAATAGAAGAAAAAGAAGAACCAACAATATCGGAGTTAAAAATAGCAGAAGAATGTATCGCGAGTGATTTTGGGGAATGTGTTTCTAAAGCAGAAGTTGGTGAAAATTAAAAAGAACAAAGTTTCCACTAAATTTTTCATAATCTTTTTAAAACAATAACTCTCTTATATTACCTCTTCTCACCCATGGGAGAGCCATGCTGAAGCATATGTGGACGCACTAATTGGGCCGGCTCGTCTGAAATGATACCACGGGCTCACAGAATACTCAACGTGAAACAATACTTGTAATGTGTTTCGCTGAGTGAGTGAATATCGGAGGCCCTTAAAAATACCGCTTTAGTGGCGTAAAAAGCCAGCATCACTGTGCAGCGGTTGTCCATGGGCGACGGTGTTCTCTTACCATATAGGAGGCCCATCTGTTCCTTCGTTCGCGATACTACAAAACATATAAACGATGATTACCAAATCATCAGTCAATTTAAAAAAATGAAACACGAGAATACACATACTGCCTTTTTGATTTTGGTAAAGTCGATTAAAAAGTAAATTATTAACGAAGTAGGTGTGATTTCTTATAGATTCAAATCTAATGTGTTTTGTTTAAATTCTTACGTATTGATACACTTTTTTTTACTTTAAAACGGGAGATAATCGATCAGGAGGATTAACAAGGATGTGGTCCTCTGCCCATGGGCACCCTTTGTCTCAGCTGGGCCACATGCGTTATTGGCCTTTTATTTTCCAATCTTCGTAATACTAATTGGAATTGAGCGATGTTTTCTGTTACAAATGCAAATCTAAAAGTTTAAATTGAATACATGAAATTGTTCGAATTAATTGACAATCAATTATTTTTTCACGTTTGAACAAATATACAACAAAATAGCCGACATATAGCATTTATTTTGATGTTGTTACCAATATATTAGTTTAATTAATATAGTTTTAAAGAGAATTTTGTAGTTGTATTTGTTATTAAAATTACTGATACTATTAGTTCTTTACTTATGAAAATGGCGTTTTGTTGTCTGTCTTATTTGGTTAGGTATTCCAATTTAAAATTCTTCTATTTACTCTGCATTTGTAGTTCGTAAATCGTTTTGTGTTCCAATGTTGAGTAACAAGACCCATGGACAGCTGAAAGCGGAAGTAGATAATGAAGAATTGAAGGCTATTAGGATCCATTGCAAACCACGTCCGAATGAGCTACAGGCAGCTATGTTGGTGAAAAAACTATTTTAACTCACTTGGTTTTATTAAGATACACGATAAAAGTACAAAATGCCAATTTCATTAGCAAATACTAATACAGGATAACCGTTTTAAATATATTTTTATGAAAGTTAAATGAAATATTAACTTATAAATTTAATATTACATACAAGTAATTTGTATGTAAGATGTAGCAACAATAAATATAGATCCCCTCTATTCAATATAGATTAAAATATTAATACTGATTAAATGTAAATAGATCTTATTTTGAATAAAAAGTTTCAAATGAAATTCGTTTGTTTTTATTTTACGATTAAGAGTTTATAGCAGGGAATTGTTCAAAGAGATTGGACGTCTCAAGAACACTTTCCATAATAAGATCGTAATAAAATTCGATTAAGAGGTAATAGCGTAAAATAGGAGCGAGGTCTGAAGCTTGGAGTCGGGATGCATCCAGACAGTTACCGTTAATCTAACACTTGGAAGCTGGATGTGGCATAGACGTGATACAAACAGTTTAAAGCTACGAGCCGTATAGTATGCGAGTTCAAATAACATAAAATAATTAAACAATTAACTTTTGCACAAGTTTTTGTTTAATTATTCTATTAGCGATTATTTAGTCATGAAAAACTGTTATAAGTATATATATAAAAGTTTGTTAATTTTGTAGTATTTTCTCTATCATCTCGTTGTTTGTCGTTCCACGACTTTTTTTAAAGCATTTTGTGCCACGTGAGCTGGCAGAAGGGGTATTTCCAAACCAATACGACTTGGAGACCTTCAACAAAAGCGTACATATTCGTTAAAGACCGGTAACGCACTCGCGGCTCTGCAGAAGCTAGGGCTCTCTATGGACGGAGGACCGCTTACCCTAGGCGAGCCTCCTGCTCACCATTACCATTTAACAATTGTAGTAGCTCTGGGTATAAATAAGGTTACCTACAGAAAACAAACAAGAGAATAAAAACCATAAAACTATATAATAATGGTTAAGTTTTGTACATTAAAACTGTAAAAAAAATAATTACAAAACAATAAAGGCTTAAAACAGTGTATTAAATTATCTGAAATATCATCATCAAGTCTATCAAGTCCACTGCTGGACATAGGCCTCCCCAAACATGGGCGGTGTTTTGCCTTAATCACCACGCTTGGCAGGCGGGTTGGTGATCTCAGAAAATCTCCTGTACTCGGAAGAGTACTGCTGCCCACCCTCCGGTGAAGTTTCCTTTAGTATATATATATACTTAAATTATATTATATAAATAAAAAAAAGATAATAAAAATAAATTTGCTGTGTTTGATATTTTATATGTTTGATATAATTCAAAATACGTCTGATAATTTAATTTATTAAATGTTAATAGAAGTGGCTTTATCGTAAGCTGTTTATCTGACAAGGTTTTTATTCCAAGATTAGATAGAGAAGATGGTCTCTAATTGGTACGGTAATTTGATTGTTTGTGGCAACTTGGGTACGAAGTAATAACTTAAAGAGTCTTAATGTGATATACACCGACTTAATGCGACTGTGCAGGGCTAAATTCAATTCAGATATTTGTGGTTAAGTAATGTGAAAGGGATTTTCTTAATGGATTGTTTTATGCAACCATATATGCTTTTATTTATATTTTTTATTAACCTCTATGTTGCATATGGCTATATTCATCCAAAGATTTAAATAAATGTATAATGTGTAAATGTAATTTACTTGGAATATTTTCGTGTCAGCGTAATCTTCAGCCTGGTTCAGCCACGGATAAAAACTTCTTCGGAGCTTTATGACCGGTTTACAGAATACTATTGTACTTGTACTGTATTTTACTGAGTAAGTTTACCGGAGTAGGTACATGTGCCATTTAAATGGCGTAAAATTCCGGCAACAGAACAAAAGCATTTGCGAGGCACTTGTCTATGGGCAACGGTGATCTTTTACCATCCGGAGATCTATCAGCCCCTATGTTCGCTCTAATATAATTTTATCAGCATTTTTATTTTTTCTTATTTACACATGTTATTTATAAGTGTACTTTAACTCGTCTCGTATGTTCCAAAATGAGACAAAATATTTTCCAAAGATAAAGTAGTTTTTATAAGACATATTTCGTTAGTTTATATGGAGAATAATTTCGGTTAGAAACCTTTAAGTGTAATGTCAAAGTATGAATTTCCAATTAAAATTAACGACTGAGTCGGCCTCTAAATGGTCGGTCTTTAGTTACTATAATGAGAACTATATACATTTCATGTGTGCCTTGAGAGGGTAAATCTGTGACATTTCACTGTAATTTTACTCCTTTAATGTATGAAAAACTCCAGAATATCCTTCTGTCAGAACTATACATCCTCTTACGCTTAACCACAGATTAAAAGTTTTTTATGGTATAGCGGACAACGGAGCAAGTTGGTCTCCGCCGCACACAGTCTGCGCATTGGTTGTATTGCCAGCTTTTTAGGCCACTTATGCAGCATTTTTAAGGATTTCCAATATCCTCACTCACTCAACGCCACAGGAGAAGCACCGTTTCAAGTATAACTACCATTTCATTGATGAGTATTCTGTGTGTAATATTATATCGATCAATTATTATCAATTGTTATGTACAATGAAGCATACAAATAATAAAAATAATATATATTTCGTTATTATTAGAATAAATGTATGGTCCAAAAATGGTATCGCGGACTCCTATAAATGCTCGAACCACAGGTAGTGAAACAATAATTTATATGATCAATTATAATCTTTAGTTGATGTTTAATCTGCCATGCAGCGAATGTATGATATAAACAGTGAGTGGAAGCCCCGACGGCTCCGAAATTAAATTAGCCGAAGAGAATTATTCAGAGTCGATTTCCAGTTATTTCATGAAGGCTCGTGTAATAAGTCTTAAATTGAAGCTAGTAACAGTACTGTCTGGTTTCATAACGACGTATAATGGCTAATTTTTGTAAAGCTCATACAATCCTTTTAGGATTCAATTTTCATGTGCTCTATGTGAACTATTTGCAAGGCAGAGTGCCTGCTGGGAAATCTCAAAGAGGAATTGTTTCAAAATGACTCGCTTCAAACTTTACTGTACCCCAGAGAACATATTAGGATTATGTAATAACTTCGGTGATACATTTTTTACTTTGAGACCTAACGACCTAAGATCTAAAAGACCTTATATGATTTGTATAGTTAGTCTTTGTATGTTTAATAAGCTAAAACAACATTTTTCATTTAAACGAATAACATGTAATTACTTACTTAGCACATTTAATTCTTATCTATGAGTTTGTTTTCGGGGAAAAATGTTTCTTATTTTGTTGATATAGGAAAATATGTATTAAAATAACAAAAGTTTTATAGTTCCTGCCTAAAGGCTACACGTCTGTAAATCCGGTGTAACCATTAGCGCTAAACGAAGCTCGTGGTATTAAAATACAGATTATAAAAAAATATTCATGTAAATATGAAAAATATTGAACCATTAATCATATAAAACTTATTATTTATTGCGAAAAATGGACAATCATTGAATTATGATTAATAGGGCGGAAGTAAGAAGGGGAATATATCAAGCCTGGCTGGCTTCCAAAATCTTATGACCCACTAAAATATGTTGTAAGAGCAAATAATATACGCTAATATGAATTCCGGCAAACGGAATGGAAATATCAAAAAGTTTACCGCGGCTGAGTTCGCTAAGTTACGTTTATGGGGTCATAAAGTAGTAATGGCAAACCTATAACACATTAATAGATCACTTTCGTCATTATTGATCAGTTTCTATTCTCTACTATGTCTGCCACGTCAATTATATTAATAAGTCGATAAATATAGGGTATCCGCTAAATATATTATTTAAATACATAAATATATTTTTAAAGATTTAGAAGGCAACGGAGCAGGTTCTCTTATATGCCGGCTATTGTGTTGCCGGCTTTTTACGCCGCTTGAGCGGCATCTTTAAAAGCTTCCGATATTCTCATTCACCCAGAGAAATACTGTAGAAGCAATGTTTCAAGTATAACTACCATTTCATGCAGGATATACTGTGAGCCCGTGGTATCACTTGGGTTTTTTATTTACTACTTACTTTATTACGTTACGTCTATTTCCTACCTACTTTATAATATAGCGGACAACAGAGCAGGTAAGAGTTCACAGCCGTCCATAAACAGCTGCTCCGCGATTCGCACTTCGGTTGTGTTGTCAGGTTTTTACTCCGCTTAAACGGTATACCTTAGTGGGCCTCTGTAACCTCACTCAGCTAGCGTAAAAAGTGCTATTTCACGCTGATATTGTTTAAGACCATAGCATCATTTTGGATTAGTGCGAACTGGTGTTCTCTTACCATAGAAGACACCCGCCTGCTCCGTAGACCGCTATACAAAAAAAAATTGGGACTAAAAATCTGTATGTATACCTTTGTCTTGTTTTTATATTTATATCTCATAATTTTCGTTAATCTCATGACTCAGTTATTCCTTGTAAAGAGTATTTTAATTTCTGAATCGATGATTTATGACAGACATTTAATGTTTAGCTAGAGTAACGAACGCTGGATATAACTTTGACGATAAAACACTATATTCAGCTTTTATTAACACTATATTTGTTGTATATTAAGGCTGTAAAACTTCAATAAAATTTAGTTTAAATTTAACTCTCAGGGGGCGGATGCTCCGCTATACGGAACACGAACTTTTTCAATAAAATCCCGTAATAGGGTTTAACAACTTTATTGTAGCTATTGGCGTTTATTGTTACAATCGCTATTGCAATAATTACCTTTGCAGTTCCCGTTCGCTCGATGCATAAAGATATTAATTCTTGACAGCTATTTAGCTATGTTTCCCCAATTACGCTCTAGACTTTGAAAAATATCTGTAATTCTATTATTATTACAATATTGCAACTAAAACTCAAACGTTGTTGAGTAATTTTTGTAGATGAATAAATTTGTTAAATTCTGGACCTATCAATACGACTTGCGGGCCTTAAAAAAAACTTTCTATACCTAAAAGGGCGAAAACGCACCCGCGGCGTTGAAAGGAGTAGGGGTGTCCATGGGCGGAAGGACGCTTATCTTAGATGAGCACGTATGCCTCCCGATTTTCAGTCATGACCCTTAATTAACTATTCTGTTAGATAATATGTTAATGCAATTACATTGTTACTAGTGTTCCAGAACATAGCTGTTAAAATAATTTTATGAAAATATATTCTTCAAATTATGTACCAATATTTTAGACGTCATCAAACTAAACAGCAATCAGCATTTCTCAAATTGATATAAAATATGACCTAAATAAAAATACTAAAAGATTTTCAGCAAATAACTTCAGACTTCCGAGCTTGAGTAAGTCAAAGTTAGCTTCGATTTGAAGTTAAGCTCTTAGAAATATTGCAACACCCGGAAAGCATATGAATAAAATGAAAAGCTTATACTGTGGAGGCCATATACAACTTTGAAACATCTTCCTGCAGATTTGTTAGCTCGAAGAGTTGTGGATTTCCTTTCACGAGTGCATGCATTAATATTATCAAGTTCTGTAACCGTGCGTGCTCCTACTTTGCTGATCCTATATTTACTAGCAAGTTGGTTCATAGAAAAAGCCTTCGAAGTTAGAACGAAGTACTTATTTATTTGAACCCATAGACTCTACGACGGCGACAGCGAACCGGAAAACGCAGAGGGGGACGTCCCGCCACGCGATAGAAAGACGATCTCATGAAGGTCGCGGGCAACCGCTGGATCCAGATCAGTCAAGATCGTAATAGGTGGGCGTCTTTGGGGGAGGCCTATGTCCAGCAATGGACTTGATAGGCTTATGATGATGATACACACTACGAAATCATTAACCATGGAGCCATTAAGGTTAATTAATATTCAGTTTACAATATCCTTTGTCCTATCCATATATCAAGGCACAGGAATCTTGAACCCTACAACCGAAAAACATATAGTAAAATATTATACTCCATTTATATAGTCAGATAAAAATGTTAATCCAGGATGTCATCTATATCCATACCATATTTAATATTCTGAGGAGAGAATATCGAGGCAGAATACAAAGTCTCATCCGTATCATCTAGATGTTTCTCGTTCTATAATTGAGCCGATTTCAGGAATTTCGTAACGCCACGAACCACTGCCACTCTATGCATTTTCAAACCGATACATCTTGGGGACCTTATAAAAGAGAGCATGCCTATCCCTAAAAGGCCAGCACCCGCGTTCATGTACATGAGTCCGCTTATTCTAGTTGAGCCTTCGCTTCTTTGTTTACATATTCATTAAATAAATGTGAAAATCTGTCCAACCCTTCTTGATTTATAAATGGTGTAACTAATCCGACTTTATTGTTTTATAAACAGATAAAAGAACACGAAAATTAGAATATACATACGTATGGCCATGTCGATTGAGTCGATTTTTCAGAAGCTCAATTAAGTAATCAAGAAACACAATGGCCGAAGGCACTGACAAACAATCATTTGTTATTATTAATAATTAATCCGCGAATGAGTAATAGCCGAATACCATTTGTAATTGGAGAATTATTCAAATGATTTATGAGAGCTGAATACGTTGTAAATCTGAATGATATTACTATTGTCTCATAAATATCAGCTTGTCTAGTTCGCTTCCGAATGCTCCCCGCCGGATTTTAAGTTTGGTACTTAGATTATCGTGGAATCTATAATTTAATCACATATCCTGTGCTGTTTTGTCGTTGTGGAACAAATATATGAAGGATCTTTGCAACATTATTTTATACGATAATAGAAGAAACTATATTAAATAAAAGTGATACCTGAAGTAAATAAAATTATTATGTGGTACTGAAATCTCTTTAGTTTTCATTAAAGTATGTTGACGCATTTTTTAATCAATAATCATTCTTTTTTCAATCTAGTTGAAATCCAGACTAGCCAATTTTGTTAATTGTAAATATAAAATAAAATATAAATTATTTTTCATTATACAAAACCATATTAATTAGTAATACTGTTGCCAGTAATAATATATAACGCCAAGTCTCCATAATGCTAACTAAACAAAATATTAGTTATGACTAATTAAAAGATAAGATACTATAGGGTGAAACAGATATATACAATTACGAACACCTTTTTCATCCAACACAAGGACATTTTAGTATTTACTTTTAAAAAAAATATTGGGATATCAAAATCTGTGATTCACAACCTTTATGTGAAATCTAATTATTCACAGCACATTCATAAACGTAATATTATTACTTTTATATTACCAAACCTAACCACTTAACTTATTTACTCAAGTGAATACATAGAATAGACAATAAAATCTTATATTTTTTAACGAGATTTAGTGATAGTGTGGCGTGATATTGAATAAAACTATAGATAAAATGTTTACATTTTTTATAAGATCCAGTAGTAGTCTGTGACGTGACACGGACTTGGGCGGGAAAATAGTCGGTGACCTGCCACAGATGTGGCGCGCGTTTTTTGATCTGACAGCTGACGGCTTTTGATGTTATATTCAGATGTAATAACAACTAATCCGCCACTGACCTCCGCCGTTGCAGCTAGACTTTTCGCGGGGATAATGTATGAAATCCCAGGTGAAGTTGCCTTGAGTAAAATATGAACGTGTTTATTGTTATGTGGAATAATAGATGTCAACTTTGTCCCAAGTACCTCTGATGTAGCTCAGTTGGTCATTTGGTTACATAAGACGCAAATTGAGAAATTAGCGAAAGAATTACAAAGTGAAAAATATATTACCGATTATGATTGAACAAGATCTAAAGATAAGCATAGATGATAACAATTTAATAAAAATGAGATAAATATAAGTAAAAAGATTTTGGAGGAATGTGATGTCTTTTGATGATTTCAATCTCTTTTTGAATTTACTTGCTTCATCATCGTCATTTCAGCCGTAGGACGTGCATTGCTGAACATAGGCCTCCAATTCGGACGTCCATGCATAGCTGTCGGAGGCGACCTGCATCCTGCTAACTTTATAAGAAAAAATTAAAGTTAGTATCATAAGTATCATATTTAGTATCATAAGAACAAAGGCAAATGTAAAAGATGATAAAAAATACATGAAAATGTATAAATATAAGTTTTAAAATGAATTGAATATTCTAAGGATAAGCCATTTTCAACATCTGAATATATTATTAGTTGAAGACGAATTTTTATTATTCATAATTTCGGCCGTAGGACTAGTAGCAGTGGATTGCTGGACATAGGCCTCCCTTTCGGGCCTCCATGCATACCTGGAAACCTGGTATTTATATCGTTTTTCATGATGGGAATAATTGCCATGTTCGCCACGCTTGGCAGGCGGGTTGGCGATCTCAGTTAGGTTTTATAGTACGCAGAGGTCGCTGCTGCCCGCCCTCCGGTTTGTCCCTTCGTCGCCTTACGACACTCACCGAATGATAAGATGAAGCGTAATTCAAAGTCGACGCTTCACGGCAATTCTAGTATTATTTTACATATATTTATACATTATATAGCTAATTTCAAAGCACAACAAAAGCTCACCACACGCCTGCAATATGACCACGAATCGCTCCTATTTGGCGGCAAGCTCGAACAAGCTGGGATTTGGGCGCAGTGTCTATGAATGTGTTATAAGCTGTATGCATAATACAATCTTCCTAATAACACACTTAGCTAAACATGCTT